>JAMKCH010023227.1:0-82749 GCA_023653785.1 Ophioderma brevispina
TATTCATCTTGTTCCAGAAATAATGCATGGCATCTTGGTTCAATCATTTTTCTAAATACTAAGAGTTTTGGTCACTCTTAACAATTACAATATTTACGTGTCCTAATCCTCCTTAACGTTAAGAGGTTCGCCCGCTTCGATGTGCATGACACTTAATCCGTTCATTGATTGACTCCAAAGAAAGGAATTGACAGCGTGTCTCAGACTGTAGGACAATCTATTCAACTGATTCTGGTATGAAGCCTTTATATACCATGATATATAAGATACAAACAAGGTTCATCTAAAATGGGTGAAAGGATCTACTCAGTTGAAAATAATTATGGCTTTTTAGTTCTCAGCACATTCCCTCCAAATGAATTCGTACCATCGACAATATGCGTTTACTCACAGGAATAAAAAAATCAGACTAGCTTGTAACTGTATTAATCTATGGAAAGATAACTACCGGGTACTATCAGCTTAAGGGACCAAACAAATTGGTTCTGTGAACCTCTCTGAGCCTCCCCCCCCCCAATCCCACGACTTCTTTAAAACCGAGTCTTTGACAAAGACTATACTAGCTAGATGGCCGGTAAGACACTCAGTGACACGGACATTGTATTTCATGACACCGGTGTCATATATTACAGCGTCCGTATGACTGAGTGTCCTACCACCCATCTGTCTATTGTGTTCTCCATTGAGTGCTGTATGCATCATTTGTTTCAGCACTGTACCCAAATGGCCTCGTCTACAAGGTCACGGTTTATTCCGTACATGTTGCTATGGTAGCTAGGACACTCTCTCATGGGGGACACTCAGTTTCTTTACACCGGGATCAAAATTCAAATAAATAAATAAGTTCAATTAATTAATTAATAAGTATTTTATTTAAAGGAAAAGGGTTAATATAAAATGAGTTACCAACCTGGAAGCCACCATCAGAAGAAATGTTAAGCATTTTTCCGTTCCACACATCTCCTAGACTTCCTGATTGGCTCCAAAACGGAGCGTTTGGAATCGCACTTCCTACTTGTCGCACATATACGCGAAGAATCTGATTTGGAGGGCCGAACATGTGATAATAAAATCGAACACAGACATCTGAGCCATTGACACCGAGTGGAATAACAGTGGGCGACATTAAGCGTGATAAGCTTCCTGAACCTTGTGTTGGAAATGAAGATTCAATGAAAAGATAGTGACCTGAAAAGAAATATGGGTAACATAATTATATATAATCGGAACGGATAAGGAACGGGTAAGGTGATTTGATTGGTATTTGATATTGACGCATTTTCTTTCACACTTCTGCTTGATGAAAATTTGTCGACTGAATGCAAGACCAACGTAAGTGACATTTTGATTTTTTGTTTATTTTGAAAGATGAAGTTTTCGCGCATAATTTTTATATATGTGTGAAGATATGTAAGTGATTAAAAAGTTTATATTTAATTAGAAAAAGTAGATGCGCCTTTTCCGCTTAATGCAAGACAAACGTAAGTGCCACATACGTTTGTTTTGCGTCATTGTTTTTTCTTGTTTCAGTGCAAGACCAACGTAAGTGGCACTTACGTTGGTCTTGCATTAAACATTTTGCAAGTTTTCAGTGAAGATGTAATGGTCTCATAATAATCACAGAAAGTATCAGGATCGTCACAATCAACGGGGACTACACAAAGACGATCACTGAGGAGAGTATTAACTTGATCAATATCAAGATTACGAAAATCACGCGAGGTTTTTTACAACCTTCATAGGAGATGGTTTAACATACCGCACAGAGCACATGACAATGTGATGATCCGAATACCACATAGGATGGACCAAACAATTATGAACAATATCATCAAGTCGAGTTATCACTAAATCAAGGGTATGTGTGGGTCCATGGACATGTTGGCAAAAGTCATACGTAGACAAAGTGAATAAGAAACGTTCAGAATCCCATTTATAGGGATTATCAACATGAACATAAAGTCACCGAGAATGGCCAATACGTGGATCCTGGGTTTCCTACCGGAAATATTTTTTTACCGAAATTCCTATCCCACAATGCACCAACGATGTACGAGTAGATATGCATCACTCAATGCACGCTCGCGGTTTAGTGCGCCTCCTTTAAACTACGCGCACATTTTGAGGAGCAAAAATTACAAGGTAATCAAAAAGTACTGTCGTTACTGGTAAATTTATGTACAGCAAACGGTTTTCGAACATATGACAGAAAAATGACCGTAGACCAAAACCCAGAGAATATATATTCTTATTTATTTTAATAGACTCGTACAGCGTCGGGGCATTGTTGGGATAGGAATTTCGGTAAACATGATTTCCGTAGGAAACCCAGGATCCACGTATTGGTCAGGAGTAGTACAAATGTCGTCAAGAAATTGCTCAATCATCCAAACCTGGGAGTAAGAAGGGCATTGGTAGCAGACCTGAGTGGGTGCTATACAACGCAACATGAACAGACTTAGTTTTTGTATTATTATTATTTTTTTTCATGTATTGTCAGCAAATCACACATTTTGCATAGCATTAACGTTCTCTATTTGCCCTAGACAGGTTTACAGAACTATTGATCTGACAGGTGCTAGTGGATTAACACTTTAACTGTATGTAGAAATCATAGCATCACAATCCCCGACATACCATTGCTATTGTGCTTTCTATAGATATGTTTAGGTGCAACGAGAGATTTCAAGTCATCCTATTTTCTGTGATATGTAGGCGGATTTGCATATAGATAGAGGCAGCAATATCTCCTCTACCTTTTATTTGTTACAGAAATAACTTAAAATAAAACAAACGGTGATGTTGTATGTGCTTATATTTCATAGAAAACATAGGCTGAATTTCGTATTTTGCTCCTATACGAAATTAGAATTTCATTTTTTTCTATACCAAAGAAACCTGCTCAGCTAATCCTTACATATGGGATAATTTGAATACAAGCTTTATAAACCCCGTGCCAAAATCAGATTTTTTTTTGTTTATTTTTACTGAACACCTGTTATTTGAAATCTCTCGTTGCAACTTTAAAAAGCTATTGATCTGACATTTGCACATGCAGGTGCCTAAACTCAGCTGCAGATGTAGCAGTCACAGATCCAGCAACTCACATACCATGCATACATTCGTAGTTTCTTTCATAGACAGTTTAAAATCTATTGATCTTACCGTTGCTAGATGGAGTAAACATATCAACTGTATCACCAGTCATGGGGACAAGTATTTGCACCAAAATTGCAACCAATCAGAAATTAATGATAGGCCTACATCCAATTGTATTCAAATCAGTAAAAAGCGATTGCACGGTATTACATAATCCCTTACGCCCTAAAATACCATTTTTGCTACTTTTTACAAATCCGGGGCGGACCCCTGCCTGTTTAGAGGAAATTATCCTAGATCTAACAAGGAAAAATAACGCTACCTCCCGTTTGCGTGATCGTAAGGTTGGCAGTCACTTTCCTCTAGGGGTGTGAGGGATGGCTTACTTCAGGTATTTACTTATGTAGCTGTATAGCCACCGCTAACATATTGTGGTTATAAGTTTCTCTTCTTTCTGGCAAACGCTCCTTTTCCGAGGGAGGCACTAATATTATGAAGTGGACCACAGGTGTAAGGCTGGCCCCTTCAAAACTCCAGGGGAAATCAGTAAACAGACAGGCACTGCAAAAAATCGGGGTCTTTGGGGCTGAGAGCCAAATTGACCATAAATAGGTTTTTGGCTGTGGTGAACAACATTGATTATATTTCACTGACAATGGGGTCCTTGAGTGAAAATAGGAGTGCCCCCGGTCGACTCCTTAAATTGCTATCTAGTGCTAAACGCATGGGGCCGATTTCAGCCAAAGTTGGTCAGAAGACACCACTGAACCATTGACCGCATAGTGAGGGTGTTCACGTTTGGGATCAATGGTCATGTATGCACAAATTAAAGCAATAAAGGGGCATTCTCTGAAATTGATTTAATTCCTTCTTCTCATTACAAATCAAAGGACTATCATACCAGATTCCTCTCAAGATCCACAAGTACATGCTGCATGCTACATGTTAACAGATTAGGCCCAATTCTACAATGATCAATTAAACGGGGGAATTCCTTGAAAATCTCTGAATCATTCTTCTCCCACAAATTAAAGGTTATCATCACAAGATTCGTTTACAGGATCATGGTATAGAGGACTGCATATGGGTGTTCAAAGCTAGGATCAAAGCCACAATTACCAATTACAAGGGGCATCCTCGAAAATCTAGAATCCATTCTCTCGCAATTAAAGGCTGGCATCACAGAGATTTTTAACAGGATACCCTGGTAGGGGCTTAATCAAATGGGGTGTTCACAGATTTGCCCAAATGTCACAATTACCAATAAAGGGGCATTCCTTGAAAATATATGGATCCTTCTTCTCCTGGTTGGGGGCTTGATATGCTGTTCACATATTGGACCAAATACCAACATTGTAAAATAAAGGGGCATCCTCGAAAATCATGAATATTTCTTTCCTCACAGATTTGGCCCAAACAACTACAATTGCTGATTAAAGGCGTAGGATCAGTGATTGAAGTTATTCAAAAAAGATTCACAAGATCCCTGGTAGGGTCACATAAAGGGGTGTTCACAGATTGGAACCAGTCGTCATGATTGCACCACAGGACAATAAATGCATCAAATTTTTTAGGGAAAGTTTTCGTTTTGATGTGGCAAACTGGCGGAGGCGCCCTTCTGGTCAGAGGTCATCCACAGGGTCAAATATAACAAATAAAAGAAATTTCGTTTGGTCTGGAAAAACCCAACAAAATGACCATTTTAAGATCAGAGGTCAAATAATTTAACTAGGGTTAGTGGTCATCCAGGGGATAAAATTATGAAACTGGAAAATCTATCCTTCCCGACCACAATTTTTGAGGTCAAAGGTTGATCTGATCATGTTTAAACACAGATATGGGTCAAAAGCACCAGCTAAATTCGGCTCGTTTTGAGCACAGTCTAGTTCTCTTTCTGGCAAACGCTCCTTTCCGAGGGCGGCACTCAAATATAACGTGCAATACTATTGCAAGGCTGGCACTTTCGAACTCAGGGGACCCACTCATTTACAGCTAGTACACAATTGCAAAAACATATGGTTTTTTTTTATAGCCAAATTACCATAAAGTTTTTGTTTTGACAAAATTTGCTGTATTTCTGAACAATTGGGGTCCTTGAGTGAAAATAGAGAGTCCCCCGGGCCAATTCCTTCAAGAACTCGCCGGATAAGGAGAGAAGAGGGCCCTCTATAATGATAATAGTATATTTACAATCAATTTCGAGTGGGGTTTGACAACTACTTTATCATGCACGCAAGGTGTTTTTACCCCAAATACACTTGTATCAAGAAAAAAATGAGAAAAGTCTGAAAACACCTCAGGGCAGCTCTCTGGAAAAAGCAAAGATTGGAGATGGCCTCCATTCAATGACCTTGATTACTGATATGAAGAAACAGGAGATGTTCATAGCTGCCCTTTGTTATGGAGTTGTAAGTGACGCCTATAGATAGACCTTTAGTCCTTAAAACTACAAAGAGGCTACATGAGCCAGCCCTTTATAACAATACCAGATACCTATTAGCTTTATGTTGCTAAGATTTGGACTATATAAACAGTATTCACACCAAGCAGACTCTGGAATAAAACAAATGGCCCATGACCGCGCTATTATATAATTCCCATGGCGCAGTTCAATAGGTTTCATTCCACCTTGTATTGGACCAAATACATCCTGTATGTGTATGATTCTGATACCAAGGACGTGCATGAGTCAGCTTTTTGTTAACATGTGCTAAGCCAAGGCTACTGAACAGAGCACTTGGTAGATTCGCATGACTTACGACCATATAGCGATATGGTTATGGTTTGTATGTAAAAAGTACGTTGTTGTTTTTGGCAATTCAATTTAGTGTTCCGCCCGTCCGTTCCGCCGGGCTGCCCCCACCAGAAAACAAAACATGCAAAATTAGGCCTTTCCACCCCAAGAACCGAACGCCACTCCATATATGTTGCTACAATAATTAGCGCATCATCCTTGCCAACTCTGCATTGTGGTTCTTGCGGGTGGAAAGCTTCAAATATGGAACTTTTAATTACCCATTGAAGGCCTGTATTATAACTTTACATAAAACCCGATTTGGGGAATTTAATGTAAAGTGGATTTTTTTGAAACCAGCAAAGTTAAACTTTGAGCATGTCGCCTTATTATGCACAACGCTTTTTCAAGTTCATCCGTTTCTCATGAAAACTATAGATGGCGCTCTTCATTTTCCTTATCCGGCGATGTCCTCTACAGTGCTATCTAGTGCTAAAGGCATGGGCCGATTTCAGCCAAATTTGGTCCCGAAGAACGCACTGACCCATGCACATCAAGGGTGTTAACTAGTTTGGAATCAATGGTCATGTATGCCGATTAAGGGCATGCCCGAAAATTATATGAATTTCCTTCTTCTCAACCAATCAAAGACTACACGCAAGATTTGCTCTCAAATTCCACCACCAGTAAATGTTCTACGGGGTGTTCACAGAGTAGGCCCAAATGCTACAATTAGCAATAATATGGCATTCCTCCGTGAAAATCTATTAAACCTTCTCGCCCGCAAATGTAAAGGCTATCAGCAAGATTCGTTCACAGGATCCTCTGGTATAGAGGCTGCTTATGGGGTGTTCTCAGATTTAACAAATACCACAATTACAATTAAATAAGGGGGCATTCCTTGAAAATCTTTGAATATGAATCCTTCTTTCTGCTCGCAAATTAAAAGGGCTAAATCACGAGATTTTCGCTCACAGGATCCCTGGTAGGGGCTTCATTAAACGGGGTGTTCACAGATTTGCCCATATCCATCAATTATAATTAAAGGGGCATTCCTTGAAAATCTATTAATTCCTTCTTCTGCAATTTAAAGGCTATCATCACAAAATTCTCACGGATTCCCTGGTAGGGGGCTTTATATGGGATTCACAATGTTACCAAATGCCCCCAATGACCCATTCAAGGGGCAATTCCGCGTAACATCGAAACGAATGATTTCTTCCTTCTCATGGGGTGTCCCACCGAATTCACGATTTCCCAAATGGCTACACTTGCTGATTAAAGGGGGTATTCTTGAATTCCTTCTGTAAATTAAAAGGTTATTTATCATTGATTGAAGTTTTCAAAAAGATTCACCATATCCCCCGTAGGGTTCACCTAATGGGGTGTTTTTACAGATTGGACGCAGGTTTCATTATTACACACAGGGTAAATGATCCAATTTCAGGGAAAGGTTCATTTTGATGTGCAATGTTGGAGGGAAGGTTCGCCATTTGAGTCAGAGGCCACCACGGGTCAAATAATGGAGCTGGGTTTCGTGTCATCCAGGGATACATTATGCCACTTTTGACCAAGCAATCCTTCCCGACACCATTTTTAGGTCAAAGGTTGATCATGTTTGCAGATATGGGTCAAAGTCACCAGTAACATTCGTGGCGCCGCTTCGATCACAATCTAGTTTTGATATCTTTCTTTCACAAGACACCCATTAACACTTAATGACCACGGGGTTTTTCACTCCCGTTGGTGCCCAAGGGGGGGGGGGGGGGGGGGGGGGGGGGTGGGGGGGGGTATTTTTTTAGGGGGGGTGGGGGGGGGGGGGGGTGGGGGTGGGGGGGGGGGGTGGGGGGTGGGGGGGTAGGGGGGGGGGGGGGGGTGGGTGGGGGTGAGTTGGGTGGGGTGGTGGTTGGGTTGTGTTGTGTTTTTGTGGTGTGTTTGTTGTTTGTTTTTTGTGGGGTTTTTGTGAGAAAATAAATGTTGTTTTGTGTTTTTTCCACTCCCCTAAGGAAATCATTTCCCGAAGGAATTTTTGCACGAAATTTATACCACATGTGAAAGGTTATAAGACAACCCCAAACAGCAATAAAAAAGTGAGATTTTTTTTATGTTGGGTGCAATTAGGGGCAAATATTGTTTTCAAAACACGCGAGAATGGGCCAAAAAGACGGAAATTCAATGACCTTGCACTTACATCAAAATTTTGAAAACTTATTTTTATGTTGATATCTATTCTAGAAGACCCAATTACTGATATTTAACACAAAACCATCCAGTTTTTAGGGAATCCTGTATTTTTTACGGGTGTTTGCAAATACACGTCATTGTACAGTAACCGTTTTTGTCAACGTAACATGAATGAAATTGTGGTTTTTCAGCACATGAGGGTTAATTATTTTATGTTACTAATAATTGGTTTCTTAGGGCAAAAGAAATTTGCTTTGGTTCTCGGTTCTTATTCTTATTTTTAAATATTCTCAATGACTTTCCGTTATGCCCAAGGTGGGTCCATCGGGACCTCCACTATTAACCTCATTAACTTCTTGGCCCTATTTTAATTATGTTGGTATGAAAAAGAAGCGCATTAAAAGTCAGACAATTACAACAAATTTCTGCGTAAAAATCCCACGCGTAAAGTGGCCGGCGCGAAAACAAATTTTGGGGGTCCTAGGAACCCCCCCCCCTGTCACTAAGTGTTAAAACTACTTTTTTCATTGAACGCAATGGTTTTATATCCTTGACCAAGAAGAGTCGCCAAGGGGTCAAAAGTCACGTCTGAGAGGTGATAAGAAAAGGACCAAAAACACGCCTTTTTTCTGCTCTTTTTACAAAGCGAATGTGTTTCATGAGGAGGAAGAAATAAGATAAAACTAGGTAATGTGCTTCTGAAGAGCACAGGCAGCATGCAATGTTTTCTATGACCTTTGACCACACCTAGTGAACTGTTAATTTGAACGGAGGGTTCTTTTGAGTACGTAAGGCAGAGATGTAATGTATAGATTTTCAAAGAATCCCTTTAATCATTATGTTTGAATTTGATACTCTATGTACAACCCCAGTATAGGACTGTGGCCGTGGTTAATGATTTTTCTGACCAACCTTGTGACCATAGCACTAGATTTGAGACTGAAGTATTTCGAATTTCAAAGAATATACCTTTACAATCAGTGAACATTGTCTTTCACCCCAATCTGTGTACACCTATATGGTCCTTGAGCCAGAGGTTTCTTCTAATTGAAGTGTTATAGCATTTAATTTGAGACCAAAGCAGCAATTTAAAGATTTGAATAAGCATGCCCTTTAATCAGCCTAAATGAACCTTTGACCCCATGGTTACAAACCCTTCCATGGATTTGGGTCAGGTTCTGCAGACCAACTTTGTGATCTAGTCAATAATTTGAGGCAGAAAAATGGAATTTATAGATTTTTCAAAGAATGCCCTTTCAATCGGCCCATGTCTTCCACCTTTTCAATCTGTGTACACCCTATAGGGGCCTTGGATTAAATGGTTCTTTTGACCGAAATTTGGTGATCATAGCAACTGATTTGTATTAAGAAGAAGGAATTAAATAGATTTTCAAAGAATGCCCCGTTAATAGGCCTACATTGCCTTTCATCACCCCAATCTGTGTACACCCTATATGGGCCTTGTGTTAATGGTTTCTTCTGACTGAATTTTGTGACCATAGCAATTGATTTTGTCAGACAGAATTTATAGATTTTCAAGAAATGCCCCTTAATTGGCGGCACACATGAACGTTGTCCCAATCTGTGTACACCATATATAGCGCTTGGTCCAGTGGGGTTCTTCATAACAAATTTGGTTAAATCGGCCCAAGCGTTTGGTTAAAAGAAAAAGCATTTTTAAAGGAGCGTTTGGAAAGAAAAGAAAGAAAAAAGACAGAAAGAAAGAAAGAAGAAAGAAAGAAAGAAAGAAGAATGAAATAACTTTTACTATACTGTGCTGCGAAGCGAGCACGAATGTTAGCTTCTCATTTGAAAACTTCAATCACGAATAATAGCCTTTAATTTATAGAAGAATTGAATTCAAACGACCCCTTAATTTTAATCAGTCAATGGTAGCATTTAGGCCAAATTTGTGGAACACCCCACCCCCCCATAAATAATGAGATGTTCAAGGACTGCCCCGTAATTGGTAATTGAGCATTTAGAGTTAGTCCAAATCTTTTGAACAGCCCATATCAGCCCCCTACCATGGAATCCTGTGAGCAAATCTCGTGGTGATAGCCTTAATTTGCAGATGAATGAATTCATAGATTTCAGGAATACCCATAACCCTTTAATTGTGAACATTTTTCCAAATCTGTACACCCCATTTGATGACCCCCGACCATGGCTCCTGTAGCGAATCTCAGTGATGATAGCCTTAATTGCAAGAGAAGATTCATAGATGGCCTTGGGTTAATGGTTCTTCTGACTGACATTTGTGACCATAAGCAATTGATTTAGGGCAGAAGAAGGAATTTAATAGAATTTTTCACAAAATAATGCCCCTTTATTCGGCACACATACGTTGTCCCAAAGCTGTGTACACCATATATAGCGCTTGGTCATTGGTTCTTAGAACAAATTTGTTTGAAATCGGCCCAAGCGTTTTGGTTAAAGAAAGCATTTTAATGATGCGTTTTGAAAGAACGAAAGAAGAAGAAAGAAGAAAGAAGAAGAAAGAAATCATAGAAAGAACGAAAGAAAGAAAGAAGAAAGAAGAAAGAATAAAGAAAGAAAGAATGAGAAACTAGACTGTGCTCGAAGCGAGCACGAATGTTAGCTTCTCATTTTGAAAAACTTCAATCACATTAATAGCGCTGTTAAAATTTATAGAAGAAGGAATTCAAGAATAACCCCTTTAATTTTAATCAGCAATTGTAGCATTTAGGCCAACTTTGTGGACAAAACCACCCCCATGAGAAGAATGAGATTTTCAAGAATGCCCCTTAATTGTGGTATTGAGGCATTTAGTCCAAATCTGTGAACAGGCCCATATCCAGCCCCTACCGGGATCCTTGAGCGAATCTCGTGATGAGAGCCTTTAATTTGCAGAGTCAGGAATTCAAAGATTTTCAAGGAATACCCTCTTAATTGTTACATTTGGGCCAAATCTGTGAACACACCCATTTGATGAAGCCCCGACCAGGGCATCCTGTGAGCGAATCTTTCATGATTATAAGCCTTATAATATTTGCAAGAGAAGAATTCATAGATTTTTCAAGGAATGCCCCCTTTAATTGGTAATTGTGGCAATTGATCCTAATCTGTGAACACCCCATTTGATGTAGCCTTGATCAAGGCTGTCTGCTAAGAACCGACAAACGTGTTATTTTTTCACACTCAGACACTGTACTGCATAATTAACATTTATTCTCAATTATTTTGAACAATGTGTTTTTAGGGCTACCCTGTCTAGAGGAAGATTATATAATCAAATAAAAAATGGTACACTGCCTGGTGGTCTGTTGTCCACACTGGCTGGATACAGGTTCCTACTAGTCTAGACATAAAACCACAAACACCTGTTGTGGTCAGGTGCAGTGGTTGTGCTACTCAGAGCGACAGCCTTGATCCATTTGCTTTGTGGTTTTAATCTTCACTGTACAAAACTCCTATATTTTTTGTTGCAAATGCAGAAAAAGTCTGACAGACTGTACAAGGTGCTCTGCCTGAGTTGAGATGCACTTATTGAACTCGCTAGTGGAAGCATGACATGGAACATAGGCCAGGTGAAATTGGCGACCTGAAATTAGGTGTTTAATAGAGTGAATTCTTGCCATTTTTAGGAGGAGGATATGCTCCACTATATGACATTATATCAGACGTGTGAACCGATGAATGAAGTTGGTAGAGCGCCTTGAACAAGGCTACATTTGATGAAGCCCCTACCAGGTGATCGATCCTGTGATGTGAGCGAATCTTGTGATGATAGCCTTTAATTTGCAGGAGATGAAGGAATTCATAGATTTTCAAGAAATGCCTCTTTAATTGGTAATTGTGGCATTTGGGCCAAATCTGTGAACACCTTACATGATGAAACCCCTACCAGGGGATCCTGTTTGAGAATCTCGTGATGATAGCTTTTAATTTGCGGGAGATGAAGGAATTCATAGATTTTCAAGGAATGCCCCTTTAATTGGTAATTGTGGCATTTGGGCCAAATCTGTGAACATCCCATTTAATGAAGCCCCTACCAGGGGATCCTGTGAGCGAATCTCGTGATGTGATAGCCTTTAATTTGCAAGAGAAGAATGGATTCATAGGTTTTCAAGGAATGCCCCTTTAATTGATAATTGTAGCATTTGGACCTAATCTGTGAACACCCCGGATGCAGCATGTACTGGTGAATCTTGAGAGCGAATCTTGCAATGATAGTCCTTGATTTGTATGAGAAGAAGGAATTCATAAATTTTCAGAGAGGCCCCTTAATCGGCATACAGGACCATTGATCCAAAACTGTAAACACCCTATATGTTGCCTGGGTCCTGTAGTTCTTCTACCAATTTTGGCTGCAATCGGCCCATGCGTTTAGCACTAAATAGGGCACGGGAAATTTAGGTGTTGGCTCCGGGGGGGCACTCCTATTTTCACTCAAGGACCCATTTTTCAGAAAATACAGCAAAATTTGTCACCCCCACAAACCCTATTTTATCATTTTTTTGTCAATGTGGGCTCTCACCAAAGACCACTAGGTTTTGCATGTGTACTAGCCGTCACTGATTTCCCCTGAGTTCGAAAGGGCCAGCCTACACCTGTGTTCCACTTCATAAGTGAGTGCCTCCCTCGGAAAAGGAGCGTTTGGCCAAAAGAAGAAAAATTTTACAACCACAATATTTAGCTGCTATACCAGCTAACCTAAGAACGTCCAGGAGCACAATATGTCAGCTGTGGTACGGCCCGCTGACATAATAAAACCAGAAACAACAATCTGCAAACAACAAAATGGGATACCTATACGATATTAATTTACCAGTTGCGTAACCAGACCTTTGCAAATGGGGGGGCAGAAGGGGTGCCGTGGCATTTTCTGAAGGGGCGAATTGGGGTCCTTCCTCCATAACTGTGTACAAAAAAGTCAGATCATTTGGGGCTGGAGGGGGCAAGGGTTCTGATTCAAGGGGCGCTAGAGCCCTCCCCCCCCAACGCCACTGTAAAATTTACCATTGCCATCTTTGAACAGGGCATGCAGGGTTGCGATAGTCGAGTCCCGCATCAATGATTGCAAGTGCTTCACATGGTGAGAGTGCCTCTGTCTTTGCACCGTGGTACTTGACACAGTTTGTCCACCCTTTTGACTTAAACGTACTGGTTGCTATGGTAAGACCTTAAAAATTATCTTTGGCTATTGTTTCAACAGGCGGCACTGACGTGCTGCCATCGTCGCACGCGTTTTTGGTGTCTTCTCGTTTTTTGTATTTTACCTGTTATAATATAAGCTAATAATACGCCTACCTATAGAGGGATAGAAGCACACAAAATCCACCGTTCAGGTTGTGCCTCTGGAATGATCTGACAAAAAGAACTTACGTTTCTGAACTGATGCATCAATCAAATAAATAATCAAACTTTGAGTTTTACAATTTTGTAGGACTAGTTGGAAGATAAAGTAGGTGTCTAGTTTTACTAATTTGGTACCTTTCACATTTTTTTTTTTTAAAAATTTTGAATAGCAAGTGAACTTCATAAATAGCTTCGTTTTCTAGATCGCCTTTGAAATAAATTGGTAAAGCGTGAGATTATGTATCTGTACGCAAAAATTTATCAAATCTAACAGCATTAAATAAAACAATGTAGTTTGATCCCAAATTTTATTGTGATACACTATATGAACGTATTAAAACACGCACATACAGAGTCCCCAGTGGACCAGATTGTCTGTGTTCAGATTAAAGCGATATCACACACAAAAGAATTCGCTTCTTTATTTCGCTGAATACAATGTGTATAACCCGGGGGTGCATAACCGAACACGGCCAGATATAAAACGACTTGTAACATAATACGCAAAAATATAGTCTTTACACCCCCCGGAAGTCTTACCTGATCTGTGGAGTATGTATGATCTGCAATGGTCCTTGTTGTACGTGTTTGTTCGTTCGGGTGTCCAATTTCCAGTCGATTATCGTTTTATCGTCCTTGGTAAAAACCGCACCATCGATCTGCCCGAACTCTCAAAATTGCACGTCACAAATCCTTCCCCACCACTGTGGATGAAAGCAGAGATGAAGATGAAAGAAACACCGTTTTATTTTTATAGGGGGGCAATCACATTATGAAATGAATATGGGTGTAAGGCTGGTCGCTTCGAAAACCCATGGGCAATTCGGACAGAGGACAAAACATGGGGTCTTGTGGTGAGAGACACCAAATACCCCAAATAAGGTGTTTTCGAGTGAACATTTGCCAAATTTTCCCAAAACTGGATTTTTTAGAAATTGTGCAAAAACATCACCTAAAATAGGGGTCTTTGGCTGAACATTTTTCAAAATTTCTTCCCCCAAAAGGGTCTTTGGGTGAAGGTTTGTAAAAATTTTGAAAAATATGGGGTCTTTAGGACAAGTAAAAACTAAACCAGTTGATCGTTCCCACCCGCCCGCTCCGATTTTGGACGCCGCAAACCGATTTTTTGTATTTTTGTTATTTTAATACAAAACACCAAAAAAACGAAGCCTAAAAGGGGGGAAAATCTAGGGGCAATTTGCTGAACCCGGTAACAGTATGATATAAAGCCTTTTGTGACCACATCGCACCTTAAGTAAATACTTCAACTCTCATTCACCTATCTCAGATATTCACGGCTGCCATCTTAGACATGGCGGCCATCTTTGGAAAAAATAATCAATACACATAATAAAGGCCCTCCCTCACCAACTTTTTTTTCAAGTCCGGACGATCAACTGGTTTATATTTCTTTACTTGGCCTTAATGACATTTCAAAATATCTGGTGTCTTTGCCCCCCCCCCCCCCCCCGGGGGGAATACTCTGAGTGAGTAAGCCTATTTAGAAGACGTGCATGGGGGGGGGGAACTTGAAGGGGATTATTAAACCTTGTCAATTTTAAATAAATGAGCTTAAATTGGCATGGGGTGACCTCCTCCTCGACTCTTTCTTTCTATAGACAATATTGAGATTGAAACATTATTTTTCTTTAGCCTTTTCTGGCGCGAAAATCTCCCCAAACTGTCTTCACTCGCAACTGCTATTTTACCACAATTTTACCGGCTACTGGTTTCGCCAAAGTATACTCTAAAAATACACTAGGGGAGAACTGTTGACACTGTTTGCTATTGTTTTCTCAATTCTTTACACAATATGTCATATTTAATCAAATTTCAGATACCCAACTATATTGACAGACTTGCTTGTAATTTAAATATGCAATTTACATGGGCTCTTTTGACTTCAAAATACACCTTTGGCATTATTACTTTCATCCAAAAGAAATGCATATCGATAATCAATGCTCTATAAAACGCAGATGGCTTTTCTGATAAAGCGAAACGAAGGGATGTTTTGAATTATCTAAACTCCAAAAAGCCTTTCAATTTATTGCCTTCAAACGTAGGCCATCAAAAATGGGAATATGATAAGGGCAGAGTGGGGCTTGACCTTCACAGCTGGTTATCCAACTATTCCCGATTGATAAGCTGTTTTTGATAAATAATAATTTGGTTCAAATTGAAAAATATAGAGAGGGATATGGTGGGAAACATTACACTAATATTTGGTCTTTATGGTCCAAATGACGACAGACAATTTCTATAACCCATGTTAAAAATCCTGTAGAAAATTGTGATAACCCCCTTTGTATTATATGCGGAGATTTCAACTTGTGCTAGAGCCAATTTGGATACCTTTAATTATTTAAACACGAATCATAAAGCTCAAGAAAGAGTTTTGAGTATGAAAGAACAAATGAATCTTTGCAACCCCTGGAGAGTTTTAAATCCAAACACTAAAAAGATTTACCTGGCGTAAAAGTACTTCAGTAAAACAAGCTAGATTAGATTTCCTTCTAGTTTCCTCTGAATTTTTAAATTTAATAGATTCTACAGATATTTTACCTGGGTATAGAACAGATCATTCAATTACAGTTATTGCTTTATGTAAGAGCAATATACAACGTGGTAAAGGCACTTGGAAATTAAACAATGATCTGCTTGAAGATGAAGAATATGTTAAAGTTGTTAATTCTCCTCTAGGGATGTAAGGGATGGCTTTACTTCAGGTATGCTTTTATCTTTCTTCACAAGACACCCATTTAACTACTTCCAATATAATTTTAGAAGACCAGACTGGTTTTGTCCCAAATAGATTTATTGGTGAAAATATAAGATTAATTTACGTCATATTAAATTATACTGAGATTAATAATATTCCTGGTATGTTGTTACTGATCGATTTTGAAAAAGCTTTTGACACGGTTTCGCACAAATTCATCGTAAAATCCGTTGAAAGCTTTTAATTTCGGAAGAGGTATGTGTAAATGGCTCTGTACACTTTATAATAATACATCGTCGTCTGTAATTGTTAACGGTAATATCTACATTTTGTTTCAAATTTTGTGTGGTTGCAGACAAGGTGATCCACTTTCCCCATACATGTTTGTGTTGTGTGCAGATATACTAGCTACAATGATAAGATGTAATACAGAAATAAATGGGATATCCGTAAATGACATGCATTTTAAAATCTTTCAGTACGCTGACGATACAACTTTAATTAAGTTTAGATGGATCTGAAAAAAATCACTAGAAAGTGCTGTACAAACTTTACAAACTTTCTATGAGATATCAGGACTTAAAGTTAATATGGATAAAACTACAGCTGTATTGATTGGATCAAACAAATATAAACACTGCAATACGCAATAGAATTAAACTTAAATTGGAGTTTTTTTATGGTACCTTTGATACTTTAGGGATCCCCTTTAGTACTAAATTAACAGATAGGCCAGATATGAACTATAATAAGGGTCTTGAAGCTATGAGAAAATAAATGTCCACCTGGTCAAAAAGAAACCTAACAGTGTTGGGTAAAGTAGTTGTGGTGAAATCCCTCGTGTTATTTAAATTAAGTTATATAGCCCAGATGTTACCGAACCCAAGTAAGGAATTTGTTAAAACTTTGAATGACGATATTTTCCGATTTATCTGGAACGGAAAGCCGGATAAAATAAATATGAAGCAGTTTGTACAACATTACGAAAATGGGGGTGTAAGAATGCCTAACGTTGAAATGCACATTGAATCATTGAAAGCGAATTGGATCCGACGTGTTATAAATTCGGATCAAAAATGGATGGGATTGTTTCTTTTATCTGCTAATTTAAGATGTGAAGCCTTTATTGTTTTGGGATAAATCATTTTAATCATATAAAGTCGAGATTAAAAAATAATTTCTGGTATGATACACTCCACTCATGGGCTTCACTCATTAAGTATTAAATAATCGGAACTTGGACTTTAATCGTATCGCTAAACAATATCTTTGGTGGTATGACAAAATAAAAGTGGGTGGATATTCTGTTAATTATAATCACTGGAAATAAAAGGGTGTCATATTCGTGAACGATCTTCTGAAAGAAGATGGTACTTTTATGTCAATGGAAGAATTTGTAAATGTATACTCCGTAAAAACCAACTATCTGGAATATAATGGCATTATACGATCATTTAAAACTAACTTTCATTTATCTAATTAAAATGGTAGAAAACTCATACAGCCTTTTCATCTAGATCTCGTGAAGTTGTTATCTGAACAACAAAAGGTTGCAGGACCTTCTATGACGCTTTTGTTCAGTCTCTAAATTATAAAGTTACTCCAAACAAATGGCAAGTGCATCTAAATTTAAGTGATGAGGTTTGGAAAGAGATACGTACATTAAATTTTAAGTTCTCAAGAGACACCAACTTACAGTGGTTTCAATATAGAATAAACCAAAGAATAATTGCCACCAATACTTTACTTTTTAAAATGAACATCAGCCAAGTTGATGTCTACACTATTTTGTAATAATGAACGCGAGACAATAGTTCATCTCTTTGTGGAATGTCAAGTATCGGTAACATTTTGGTCGCATTTTAGTAGCTGGATTAAACAAAACATTGCTACAAGTTACGATTTTCAAATGACACCCCGTTTAATCCTTTTTTGAACAAAATCCGATTTATTTTTTACATTGATAACGGTCATAGCAAATTTCATATGTAAAGGTCAAAACTTTTTTAAGAACTTACCGAAGTTGATGCTGTAAAACATAAAATATTATTACAACGTTAGTAAATACCAGGCTGTTTGCTATGGTAATCTACCCAATTTCGTAAATAGGTGGAAAGTCTGATGTACTTTGAGCCACATGTGCTAGCTCTTATGTCTGTCAAATAAAAAAAATCCAGATACCAACATTCCCAAACATCCGTGCATTCATTTGCTAAACTTTATACGTCAACATTCTACAGTTTTTGGCAATGTATTTTAACAGTGCACTTATTTTAAACATATTATATGAAATTTTGAAGAACAAAAACCTGCACACAGGATCAAACTAGGAAACTGGCCTATTGTAACAGTACAAATTGAGCGATGTGTGTTTCAATAATGTTATCACCTATAACGGGTAACACAAAAATTACTTACCGGACACCTGTAATACAGCACATAGGATCAGAAATGTTAAATTATTCCTCATGTTAGAGAATCGTCGTCGATCCGTTTAAAGTAAGCTACAAAGTTTTAAATAAATACTCTATCAAATAAGATGAGCTTTATATTAAAATACGGACGGAAAACTCCTTGCACGATATAGAGAGAGATCGGGAGGTCAATTCTTTGACGTCAAACAAAAGTTAGATAGTGAGAATCCGCTTCTTGTATCGTATCGCTTGATTTCTTAGAAAATGACAATGTGCCTTTATTGTTTGGAAAATAAGATTCAGGAGACTAGACGTCATGCATGCACGTGAGAGGGCTGCGTGTTGACATTATGATCTAGAGAGATGTCAATGGTGCAACAAACAGCAGTCATTTATCAAATTTTGACATATCAGTAAGTAAAAGCAGTAGGCCTGCTTTAAAATTGAACTCCACTGAGAATGAGAAAGTTAACTTGGATATATTAAAACCACAGAATGATCCGGGGGCCTCACACATGGAATAGATACGGGTGTACATGTATATCCTAAGGCTGGCGATTTCAAACCCAGGGGCATTTGTGCGCACAGAGGGCGTGCAAAAATATGGAGGTTTAGCTAGGTTTGTGTGAGAGACAGCCAAATTGCCCATTGATCATGCCAATAGGGGTTATTTGGGTAGCATTTGGGAAATGTTAGCAATATTTTCTAGGTCTTCTTTTAAAAAAAATGGGATTTGACAGTGGGGGAATCACAGCTGTTTGAAAGTCTCATTTATTTTGACAAAACCAGATTGAACAGATTTGAAATTCAAAGAACAGGTTAACTTCATATTTAAAGAAACCAGAAAAGATGCGAAAGTAGCTACGTAATGGTGGAAATGATCTTCAGTAAGTTCTGGTTTTAAGATAAAGTGTATAATATTCCACATACTGCTGTTTGTTAGAAGAGAATCATGCAACCTCAATTTATTTTAGAGGAGAGCTTTTATGGTCTTGAAGTATCATGAAACGCAAAGTCATACCCACACCTTGGTACTTTGCTTTCAAATGTTTAATCGACTTCAACAATTAGTGCAATATAAGTGCAATTAGTGCAATATTGTTAAACTATTTCTTTGAATTTGGAGTGTTATTTTGATTGCAATTCTATTGTTTCTGGCATGATTTTACAGATACCAACTCTTTATATTAATTCAAAGCTCTATTTCTATTTGTTACTTATTATGAAGGAATATTTATCATTGAACTTATTTGTTGAGTATTAGAGCTTGTGTGGAGAAAAGCTAACTTCATTTAATCTTTATTTTGTTTCTTTTGCCAAAGTGAAATTTTTTGGTGGCTTCAGACAGTACAAATTAAGTTCAGTCCTCCAGCCAGATAAAATATATTAAACAGTCATTAAATGGAAAGTTTTTCCGTACTACAATGGTTCAATTGTAATAATTAAAGTCCCTCTAGCAATTTGCATATACCGGTCGACGATTGAGATTAAATTACCTTGATTATATCATCTATAATAGTAGAGAAGCGAGTTTTAAAAGGTGGCTGCGTCCGGTTTGTTGTACCGATAATTGTAGTACTCAAGAAGAAGATATGGAGGACAACCGTAAGCTTCATATATAAAACACAACACATGTTTACAAAGCCTATGGCCGAAACATTTTGTGCTTTTTATATGAAGCTTCGGTTTGTGTGTGTGTGTGTGTGTGTGTGTGGTGTGTGTTGTGTGTGTGTGGTGTATCCTTTGGACGGAAGCCAGTGTGAATAAACAAAAACCTGGTGAGGTGTCTCTAATCTATATTTTTCCCCCGGTAAACTTTTATCATTTAATCCTCCCTCTTCTGTGATAACATGAACTTCCTGGAAGGACTTTTTGACATTGGGGTTAATTCGCGTATATCGTTACAAGCAGAGGTGACAAGTCAAGTGTCAAACATAGTCGTCTGTAGCGAAGTTTCAAATGGAAGCCGCAGTATGTCTACCGTAATCTCTTCATCTGTTTAAGTGTCCATTATGTTGATGATAATTTATATTGACTATTTCACACCATGCACCACTGGGTACCAGCATGTTATCCATCTACTTTACGTACTTACGATTTAGTAGTCGAAGCCCCAGTGTCACTCAAAAACTCGTTCCTCTATAATGTACGTATAATTTTCTAGCCATGTACACATTCTTGGCGAAATTATTTAATTTACCGATCGACTCGAGCGGTTTCTTTAAATGTATCTACATTCTCCCTTCTACATTCTGGACCTTCTGTGTGTCGGTCTCCTCGCTCAGGATAACAAGATTGGCTTCGCTACATGGGCCACTCATTTTTAGGATTTATGTTTGTTTTTGTATGACAAGTTTGTGGTTATGCCATGTGGCTCTTTGCATCTCGTAATGACAAACCACATTAGCAACTCAATCCCCATATTGCACTGGCGATTGGAAATTGCACCTTGAGGTAAGGCAATTTTGAGCACTTTTCTGTTCTGGCATTGTTACAGTACAGATTTTTAGCTTTGACATTAATTTGAAAGTTCTTTTGAATCCCAGGCTTTGGCACTCTCCCCGGGAGCATTCCAACCATTTTCAGTTTCCTGCCTTAGGCCTAGATTGAAACGTTTGATTCGCAGTGCCAATACGGCAATGCATGGGTTATTATCATACGACATTGCAAGTTTGGGATTTGTATTAGAATGACCTCTGGCAAGAAAGCAATCTATTAAAGCTCCCAAAGAACAGCTGACATTGTCGCATTCCTGTCAAAACTCTCTTTTCAACTCTCTGTGGTATACTGCCAGTTCCCTTTCCATGCTCCTGTAAACTTATAAAAATGGCAAGTTTCGTGGGTCTGCTATTCCTGTAGAAGGGATTTTTCACAACAACTCAGAAAGTGTTTAGGGTCAATAGCACATAGTTTTTTCGTATAGTTTTGTAGTACAATCTTCTTTCGTGTTAATAATTTTCAAATGTACTATATAACAAACACAACAACATTGCTTTTAGATAGTTACATGGAAGAAATAGAAGAAACACATCGACTTCCACCAATCCGATTTAATCTGCTTATCTATTCAACCGAACAAAAGGAAGGGATTCAACACGGGTGCGACGACCCTTGATCGGTAATGCCTATTCCGAATCGATTATCGGCCAAGCAATCATTACTGAGATTTTTTGTTTTATGAAAAGTCTATATGCGACACGTAAAGTGTAAAAGTAATATTGCTATTCAACATGTTCCGGCCGCCGGCTTCTCCGATATGTCTTTGTTACTGTTGTTCGTGAATATGCAGTGTTTGACATCGTATGCGTTCCGCTTTAGTGCCCAAGACTGCCAGTGTGAGAAATGAAGGATGAAAGTTTGACTAAAATTGAAACGTAATGACCCGGGGGCGCCCGGTCTTGGATTTTCGTTGGACAACCATGCTCGTTCCCAGGTGCCGAAAGTGACCCCTAACGGGACCATTTTTCAGTTAAAAAAAATATACCCGTCCCCCTAATGACCAGTTTTTTGGTGTAAATTAAACTATTTTTTTTCAGTGAAAACTATCACCTAAACGGTACGCAGTAATATGGCATCCTTACTGTGCTTATTTTAAATATATTTCCACTAGTATTATCTCACTCAATCAGTTATATTCTACTCTCTTTGAATTCCACTTATCATGTATTATAAACATCTTGTTATAAAAATAGTTTGATTAAATAGCTCATCACGGGGCCTACGCCTTTGCTTATTGTTTCTCGCTGGTTGATGGGCAGCAGCGGCCATGTTGCCAAACAAATAAAACAGGTGTGTGATGAATGTTAGAATTTAGCGGATTATAAGTGTGTCTCCACAAATGGTCACTGTATTCTAAGTTTTTAAAAGCGGGACTAAAATGTCATCCGAAACACGATCCAGCATGTAATGCTCGATTAGAGCCATTCATATTTGAGTCCCTTAATGCCAAATGCTATACAATCACTTGAAATTCCCCGCGTAAAATCAATTGAGACCTTCAATGTGTACCTTGGAAATGACACTATTTTGCTCTCTGGCCAGCTAACGGTAATTTTGGGATAAGGGGGACTTCAATTGTTTCCACTCTTGGTAAAATCTTTATACATTCTAAGTAAGGAAGCCTACTCCCGTTATTGTATGAGGTTAATCTGTGAAAGCGGTTATTCTTTAATTGAATATAATCACTGCAGATTGCGTCGATTAAAAGGCAAACAAGCCTATTAGACACGTTAGAATACCACAGTACAAACTTACTTTGATTTTGGCAATAATCATGGGAACAAACACTATAGATCCTGACGAGCAATGGCAGCGGATGGCCGAAACGTCACTATGGCCTGAGATTATTGGTAACATGGATGCCGTCATCAGTTCCCGATTTTGATTTTTGTCCTTCAATTTAGCTATTACTTTATGGGTAATTTAAGTCAATGTTTAGAATCGTTTCAACATAAATTTCGCACATTATGTAAACTAAACAATTAGCGTGTCGTGTCCCTTTAACATTGTAAAATTAATTTTTTTCCAAAAAAATTAAAAATATTGATTATAAATTAGTTATCATTTTATTGTTTTTTGCTGTATTCTTGATGAACAAATAAGATTGATTGAAGTTGCAGGATAATTTGCAGTGCGATTATACCTCTTGCGGGACCTGTTCTCAATACAAAAAAAAATACACTTTAAAAATAGAAAAAACCAAAAAGAAAAACCAATTTAAAATTCTTTTTAAAAAAAAAAATACACAATTAGGGTTATTTGTGATATGTTTAGGTTAAGTTTCCTATTGTATCATGAACCAGTCACAATCACAATGGAATTGTACCCCTACTGGGGGACAGAAACTGGATTATTGGAATTGATCCCCCTATAGCGGTAGGCCCGCATTTGCAGCTAGTCCCCTATTTTGGAACGAGCATGGATCCCGACAAAATCCAAGAACCCCGGCCGTGCGTGTTGACCCGGTTTCCATGTAAGTGCCATATGTTTGAGTATTTTTCGCAGCATTCAGCGCGTGCTGATTCGCTGATCTCCCGATGACCCGGAATCGTACGCAAGGAATAAACAACCACGAACTGCGAAATTTTCTCGGCGAGAAAATCGGATTAGGATTATCATCGGAAGGGCCATTTGAGGTATGAATTACCAATTGCAATTATGGGGCGGCAGTGCAGATAGATCGTTCAAAAGCCAAGTGTTTCGATGTGCCAAACAGCAAAATGGGGGAAAGCGAGGATTGGACAACTTGCCTTAAAAATGGACACAAAGACACAGCAAGCTGCTAAAGTACCACCATGATTTAGTCAATCCGTTAATCTGGGGGTTATCCCGGGGGGGTTATTATTAACTTTCTTTATATCTTCTGAGAACTTGGAACTCCCAAGTTGGTTTAAAAAAATAAAAAGAAAGTGGTCTCTTCGCATAAAATCAGGGGTGGATGATGCGATGGAATGTCTGCATGGCGCATCAATACCCATCTTATTACAAACAATTTTCTTCTCAGAAACGCAGCTTTTCAAAATTGCAAAAGTACGATAACCTAAAGCTTATAGTCCATGTGAGCGTGTGTTCAAATCGCTTCGGGAATCGCTCAACGCGCCGCGCCGTCTCTTTCAATAATAGTAAACTACATGAGAGCTTTCAGGCTTTGCCTGATTTCAGGCTTTTTGTGTTGAGTAAACGCCACTTTCCTTTATTTCAGTTCGGGCGCGGCCCGCGGACATTAATTATGTTCATTTGCACGCGTTGTCTGGGCTTTTTGTCAAAAGTGGATTTCTCTGGCCTGTTAAGAAATCAATCAAGTGTATACAAACACATCGTTTGTGTCTACACACAAAATTTGCGGGTCCATTTAATTTGCTAATCTGTCATGTTTTTCTTTTAAAAAAACACCTTCTATACCCCATATAAAAGACCCAAAGTTGCTTTCGTGCCTAGACACACAAGACAAATGCTACAAGAGGCGTTTCTACCACAAAAGAAGGCGGTTTTAACAATATTTTACAGACACGCACGGCTACGCACACACACTCACATCACCTGTAAACACACACACAAACACACGCAATATTAATAGTAACACCCACCCATGAACAAGGCACACACACTCACAGACAAGAAAGCTCAGATCCTTCACACACACAACCGCACATCGCATAATCATAAATCGAATAGAAACAAGTGCACAGCTCAGTTTAAACTTTCAACGATGGATGTGGCCTGTTTTACGGAAAGTTCTTACGAAACATTTCATATACCAAATTATGCACATCATGCGTATAGCTGGGCATGTACAAAACCTGGCCCATGAAAACGTGGCTTTGAACCATTTTGGCCTGAAATCAAACATACTGCTTGCCTATTGGAAACCATTTAAATTTTTTTTTTTTTTCAATTCTTTTATTCCTCTTACAAAAGACAGCCTGCGTGACAGATGTACAATTCAAAACATACTAAAGCTAAAATTACTTGACAATTGATTGATGATATAAATTAAAGCCTGAATTAAAACTATGCCTTGGCAGACTGAAATTTTTGGGCTTTAGTGATGACAAATGCGAAACGTTTTCTAGAGTGTACATGTGAGGTTATCCACCTAAATTTGTCACAAGCATATGGATCGATTTAATTGTGTAATTGGCCAAAAAAAATACCTCCATCTCTGATTCTAGATTATGATAGCTGGTAGCATAAAGCGGCTAACATATTAAGGTATCTTTATGGGAACGCTATTATGTCTAAATGCTTGGGCTGATGTAAAGCAAACTTGGTCGGGAAGAAGGAACCGCGACCCAAGTCTCATGGAGTGTTCAGTTTGGTTCGTTGATTATCTAGGCCGATTAAATGGGCATTCTATGAAAATGTATAAAATTTCTTCTTTTAGCTGCAACTCTTTGGCTAGCACAACACCAGATTTCATGCCACAAGATAGAAGCTTCATTATTGGTGTTCACAGATTGGGTCAAATGTCCCCCCCCCACAATTACTGTACCTTAAAGGGCCATTCTCTGAAAATGTAATAAAAGCCTTTTGGCCTCTTTATTTATAAGTTAACTCGCTACAAATCCTTAATTTAACTCGCCTGAAGTCTTGCCGGAGTTGTTGTAAATACTGCCTCCCAGATGCAGTCACAAGTGTGGCATAGGAGTAAATCCCGGTGGAGGATGGGGGGTGGGGGGGAGGATATATCCCCCAATTATTTTGATGAGGGCGGGTGGTCAATACGATCACTCCCCCCAATGTTGATGCCTGTTCATGTGTTTTGACCAAAATAACCTCATATTTTACCATAATAGTTTAAAAATGGTAAATTTCCAGCGCGCATTTTGTTCTAATTTACAATTACATTAAAGAGACCTTGAGGAAGATTTCCAGAAAGAGCGCTCCCATTTGTTTTCGAAACCCGGGTTTTTGACATATTTGGTTGAATCTTTCCAATGTATTAGATCACACACGAAGTGATAAGCCGAATACGAAGTCTTTATGTAATAATATGATGATTGGCCCCTCTTTTAGAACCAGCCCCGTACGCAGGGGGTGCGGGGGTTGGGGTGCGGTCGCACCCCCCCCAAATTCACAAAAGGGAAAAAAAAAGGTCCACTTTTTGCCTATTTTTTTGATAAAAAAGGTCCAATCAAATTAAGAGAAAATATGACAAGAAAAAAGTTCCACTTGTTTTGGTGATGATATGTTCAAAACTCCAAAAATGGTCCACTACTTATGGGGGTTAGGCCATTTTCCAAAAAAAAAGGTCCACTTTTTCGAAGACCCGCACCCCCGTAAAAAAATCTGAGTAAAGGCCCTGTTTAGTACTTGTTGTCGTGCGCGACAGAAAGTCCAAGCACGGTGTTCTATGGGACAAGTACGATAGTCAGCAAGTTCAAAACGAGGTTTGCTGTTTTCTTTTTACTGTGTGTCCAATTAAAACCTTTAGGAACGTTCTTGGTAGGTGGTCGACAATCGAATAAGTGCAATTTGTTTGAGAGAAATTCGTTTCCTAAAAAGATCTCTCTTGTCATTTTAATGATATAGCTTCGAAAAATGGCAAAAGTTTATAGCGCGCTTCACGCGCACATGTGCTAGGTTAGTATGCATTTTGTTCAGTAAAAAAGTTTTCATCCCCCCCCCAAAATGTTCAAAAAGAAATTTACGCCCCTGATGTTACTGGTCTCGTTGGCCTTTAACACTCTCAGTCTTAAGTTGACATCTATCATCTTTTGCAAACCTGGCTCCATTTTACATGATTATACTTAATACCAGTGTACCTTTGGGAAAAGTGTACAAGTGGCCTCTGCTTAAGTTCAAGAATCCCACAGTGGCTATCCTGCCACATACTTGGAAGTCCCAAAGGCCCAGAGGGGCTGCCACAAACAAACTTATCTTTTTATTTCAGGCCAATTGGCCCAAGGCCAATGGCCAGGCCATATTTTGTACATGCCCCGTAGGGCTGTAGTTTAAACTAACAAGGACCTGTTAAAAAATCCAATCATATTTGTGACGCCCGTGCCAGGAGTTACCATTGTAGAAAAACACCGTTTCGTGGAATTCCTATAAGTTAATAGTTGACTTCACACACTTTGGGGTCTGCTATGGGTGTTTTGAGTTGTTTTTTTTTTCCATGACTTTTCTATCTTTTTATTTTTTTCTTGGGGGGGTAGAAAAAAACATAGAATTCTATTAATTTCTAATTAGCCGGGGGATCCTAATGTAGTCCGCGTCGGTCCGTTAATGTTTTTTTTTCCATCGAAGTGGTATAAAATCGGAAGAGATAAAAGCCATTTACATTGCAAAGTTATCCCCTAGCATAGTGTAGCAAGCAAATGATTGGCAGAATTTCACAGTCATGCACAGAGTGGTGGTTGTCTAATCGTCGCAGACAAAGTCCTCTGGTTCAATATTTTACAGAATAAGGACATGGTATTGCCTACTAGAAATCTTCCATTACTAAGCACTCAACAAAACTTTGATTGCATGACAGCACACCCCATCACAGTGGAAAATTTCTCAGTTCATTGACATGTAATGGATGATAGACCCATGGTTTTGAACGGGTACCACTTGTGTACAATGACCAGATAGCCACACACTATGAGTTACAATATGCTAATAAACCAAGGGCCACAGTTCAGGTGTTGTACTTGTACAGCATAACATGAAATGATCTTGTGTATTCTAATTTCTAGGTATCATATATTAAACACAACACTCAGGGGTGTGTGTTGTCTAAAATAACTTGTGAAGAAAAGATGTTGAACTGTGCCATAGGAGTTGATACTATCATTGCCTCATGTGACAAGCATTGTTTTTAAAACATGGTCCTTGTAAGTTTCAATTTTTGTAACTCGGTGCAATAGACTGTTGTCAAATATTAGATATCTATTTCATATGATAAACTACCTAGGGGGCACTCACCTATGAAATGGATATGGCTGTGTATAGGCTGGCATTTCCAAACCAGTGTTATTTCAAAATTAAAGGTTGTGCATGATATGGTTGATTGCCTGAATATTATAACCTGAGGTTATATCATCTTCTCTACGAGAGGGTTTCCTATGATCTCAAGTAATTTTACACTAACATATTCAAGTACTAACATCCTCGCTAAGCGATGGTTGTCTTTTTAAAAGACTATTCTTGTTTCACACTGTTCCAACATCAAACCATTTAGGTTCTCTTAAAAATCGGACTCAGAGGAAGTTTCATATTGAGGGCGGCACTCAATTTTCAAGCAATGTTTTTTTTTTTTTTTTTTTCCATCGAATGTATAAAAATCGGAATAGATAAAAGCCACTACAATGCAATTACCCTAGCATATTTGTAGCAAGCAAATGATGGCAGAATATCACAGTCATGCAAGAGTTGGTGGTTGTCCGTTTTTCATGTAGCATGCAAAGGCCTCTGGTTCCAATTATTTTAAGAAGAATTAAGGACATGGTAGTATGGCCTACCAGGAAATTTATTTACATTTTACCTAACTCAAAGCTAGAAACAAAACTTTTGATGATGTAAGCGCAACCCATCCAGTGGAATACTTCTCATTCATTGCATGAATGGATGATATGACCCATGGTTTTGAGAGTAACCTTAAGGTGTACACTGCCCCAGATAGCACACACTAATGATTTACATAGGTCATCAACCAAGGGCACACAGTTCAGTGTGGTTGTCTTGTACAGCATTGACATGAACTGATTGTGTGTATTCTAGGTATCATATATTATACCCAACACTCAGGGTGTGTTTTTTCTAAATACACTTGTGAATGAAAGCTGTTGAAACTGTGGCCATAGGAGTTGATAATTCATTGCCTCTAGTGACAAGCATTTTTTAAAACATGTTTCTGTAAGTTTTTCAATTTTGTAATCTCGGTGCAATAATACTGGTGTCAAAATATTTAGAATCTATTTTATAACGGGGGCACTCACCTATGAAATTGAATATGGCTGTTATAGGCTGGCATTTCGAAACCAGTGGTATTTCAAATTAAGGTTGATCATATTCTGGTTTGATGCCTGAAATATATAGCTGCGTTTATACATCTCTCTACGAGAGGGTTTCCTACATATGATCTCAAGTATTTAAACTACCTAGTAAAAGAAGGTGGAAGGGGTGAAAAATAAAGAGGGTGAAAAGGATGAAAAAAGTGGCTGAGGTGGTACAGAAAATGTAGAAAAGAATGTAAAATACGAATAGACAGAAAAAAAAAAAACACAAAAGAAAAAAAAAAAAGGAAGTACGAGAGTTGGTGAAGGGGAGGAAAGAGGATCAGAGGAGACGAAACCAGAGGGGGGGGAGGGCGAGAGCGCTCGGGGAGGGGAATGGTAGGTACTACATCCTCGCGAAGCGGTTGGTTGGCTTTTTAAAAGACTATTCTTGTTTCACACTGTTCCAACTCAAACCATTTAGGTTCCTTAAAAAGTCTGACTCAGAGATTTTCAGATGAGGGCGCACCTTCAATTTTTCAAGCAAATGTTTTTTTTTTTTTTTTTTTCATCGAAGATTGTATAAAATCGGAATAGATAAAAGCCACTACATTGCAGTTACCCTAGCTATGTGTAGCAGCAATGATTGGCAGAATATCACAGTCATGCACAGAGTTGGGTGGATGTCTCATGTAGCAGTGCCAAGTCCTCTTGTTCCAATATTTTAAGACTAAGGACAGGTATATCCGACTATGAAATTATTTACATTTCCTAAGCACTAGAAACAAAACTTTTGATTGGATGATAGCGCACCCATCCCAGTGGATAACTTCTCAGTTCATTGCATGTCAGGATGAGAGACCATGGTTTTAGGACCATTAGTGTACAAAGCCCAGAAAGCACACACTATGAGTTACAATATGCTCATCAACCAAGGGACACAGTTCAGTGGGTTGTAATTGTCAATGAATTGACATGAAAATGATCTTGTGTATATCTAGGTATCATATATTATTACCCAACATCCGGGTGTGTTTTCTAATTACACTTGGTGAATGAAAAAGCTATTGAACTGTGCCACAGGACAGTGTACTGCTTGTGCCTTATATAGTGTCAAGATTATTGGAAACTTGTTTCTGTAAGGGAATTTTGTATCTCGGTGCAATGGAATGTGGTAAAAAATATTTTGAATATATTGATAATACAGGGGCATCACAATGAAATGGATATGGCTGTATAAAGGCATTGTCAAAAGTTGGTATTTCAAAATTAAAGGTTGATGATTGAGTATGGTTGATGCCTGAACTATATACTGTGGTTATATATCTCTCTATAAAAGAGAGGTTTTCCTAGTGATCTTGAGGAAGTATTTACCAAACAAAGTAAGTACTAAACATCCTCGCTTAGCGATGGTTGTCTTTTTAAAAGACATCTTGTTTGTTTTTGTTTGTGTGTGTTTTGCATAATATTTTCTCTATATACTAATCACTGTGTGAAATAACTACGCTCAACTCGAATCCTCGTTAGTATAGAAAATCACAACTTTGTGATAAGATTCCGGATCCGGGGTTTTAATTAAAAACAGGATCCTATGGCATTCTCTAACTTTGGAATTTAAAGCATTTTAGGTGAATATCTTTGTTCTAGATGACTATTTTTAATTACTACACAAAAATAATTTGAATCTCGAGTCAGCCTGTAATTCAAACTATCTGTTCTACAAAAATATGGTTCGAGATATAACGATAACATCTTTAGTAATTTTGATTCCGGTTCCTAAAGCCCAAACCGTTCACTATATCTGAATTGGCAACACTTGTGACATGCTCGTTCCAGATCCAATATAAAACATGTCACATATGGAGCATTATGTTGATATCATTTTTATAATAAATGAAACTGGAGTTTGCCGCGAGAATGACCCATTTGTCATAGGTGAATGAACCCCGCAGTTATGATTTCATCCCGTGGAAATAATGATGAACATGGCGGTATTGTTTTTTTGTTTAAAAAAAACCCTAAATTTAAAATTTAAAATGCCTTTCCAATGAGTTTGAACAATCTAATTTGAAACATATGGCAAACTAATTGTTCAATTTGTTGCGGGGTGGTATCGACCCACACCATCTACTACCAATGGCCCTTTACTTTTCATTGCAGTTCTTGACTGAGTTGAGCAATTTCTTGATATTGTAAATACTCCTGGCCAATTGGTCATTCTTCAGGGGACTTCTCTGTTCACGTTGATAATTCTTAGTATATTATTGGGATTCAAACGTTTTTATCCACTTTGTATAACTTATGGCTGTTGCCAACATCCATGGAATCACACATTATGAGAGCCATTATAAATGTATTTTTAAAATAAATAATGTTAAGTGCATTTGTTGCCAAATCATCATAGGCTATGATTCAAGTTTTAAACGGGAGGAAAAGAGAAAAAAATAAGTGGTTACCGGAAAAAAAAGAAGAACACTTTTTTAAATACACCATGCAAGCGCGATTGGCCGCCAGCCGGATAATAGAAGGATCCGGATAAATGGTGACCGGTTAAACGAGGTTGGACTGTAAATAATTTACCCAGTCAGTGTTTTGGAAGCTCAAAATATTGCCAATTTCTATTTCCTTTAGGAGCAAATGCGAAATTGTTTCTATTGCCATATACAACAAACACATGTTATTTTCATTTAAGTTATTCTGTAACCAACTAAAGGTAGGATTTATGGGTTGTGTAGGTCACTAATGAAATTCACTACAATCACAGAAAATTGGGATGAATCGAAATTGACTCGTGCACCGTAAGAAGGGGTGCTGCGGAGGGAAGGTTGAATGCCAAAGGAGCGGGGAGAGGGATATAGGAGAACAGACGGGGAGGTAATTAGGGTTGAGTGGATATGAGAAAAGGATATAAGGACAAAAAGATTAAAGAGGTTTAAATTGCAAAAACTCGAAAATGGAAAGCACGAAGTAGAGAGTCAGAAGCTGTCAGACACGGTACTACAATTAAGGAAAGGCTGTGAAATCAAAAAGACAAAGGAAAGAACAGGGTGATAACGAAGTGAGAGAAGAGACTGAACCACAAAGCCGAGATAATCAATAAAGAAATTGGTGACTTTAAGTCACTATCAGCGATTTTTTCAAAATGTGTACACAAATCGCGCCCCTATTTTTAACACTATGCTATTGAAAATTGTATTAAGTAAAAATAATATTAAGTGGTTCGGCGTAACTCGCCGTATTTGTCAAGAATGATGATTTTTATGTTTTAGGTTGCCTGTTTTTTTTTTTTTTTTTGTCTTATAAAAGTCGGGATCCGTCTAGTTCTAGAAGAAATTGTCGTAATATTGGCCGTAAATGTCATCTATCTCAGACCGCTTTGAAATGTTTTAGTGGCTGTTTTACAAAGAACAGTAATATAGTTGTTGATACGACCTAACACTACCAATATGAAGACATATAAATGAGCATTTTGAATTTGGAAAAAAAATGACAGTTTTGTGATTTTACGGTATAGAAAGGATAAATGATATTAGTGTTATTGGTTAGAAGGTCCGTGCACCCCCCTGAAATAAATTTCTAATCGATGTCTCTATAGCAGAAAAACGTATAGAAAACGATTAGCGCTTTTATTTAAAAATTCAATAAAATGGTCCATCCTATACCTTTTAATGTTAAATTTATTGAATGTCAAATTAGGATCGCCAAAATTACAGACAACCATCTCTTCCAACAACAAGTAAAACACAAAATGTATGTTCCTGAGGCATTGTGAGACTCTTGTCGATCACATTTGTAGTATTATCTTGCTTCGAATCTAAGATGGCAGCCAACATGGCCCCCAACGATCGTAAACCATAGAACAGGTATACCTGTAATATTTAATTGAATATGTAATTAGCCCTACCATATACAGACTCACTCTGGCTATAATCATGCTAGAGGTTGTACAACCCTGCATCAACACGCAATTGTTAAGGGGTGTGGGTCGTTCCAATATATTAAATGTTATAGAATAACAACACCAAATTGAAGCAAGCATACACACAACTTGGGTTTCTGTATCTTATTATAGATATAGTATTTCCAACATGTACATTATAAAATCCTTCAAATGGATGTACAACATGAATTGGAAAGTTACGTAAATATAAGTAATTCAACAAGTTCCAGTTGTATAAACAGTTGAGTTTCCTCCTTTGTGCGCTAGGTTTGACAACTAACCTGCGCAAAACTCTTTTCATAGTTTGGATCTTGAAGCATTATCATAGATCACAGAGTGCGAAGTTCAATTGTAGTCGCTCGTTTGTCTTCAGTCCATGATAATATCATTAATTAAGTCTACAACTCTTTATTACAATACAAACAATTAACACAACCCGCATGGAAGTTTTCTCAACTTCTGGAATATAGTTGTTCAGCAACTTGTAGCTCAGAGATGGAATTTAAAACTAAAATTTTACAAATACGTTCTGACAGAAACCCGTTTTATATTTTATATATACTTACGACTAAATACTACTCTAATTCGTAAATTAGCTAAAGGTATAATCAAAGGAAACTTGATGTATAATTTGAAAACTCTTGGGTGGGAAACAAGTAGATACTCATTTAACATGTCCAAAACAACATGGTCCAAAAATAGAAATGCATACTGTTGTTGTTGAATTTTAAACATAAAATTTTTTTTATTTTTTTTATATTTTTGAGTTTTTCTTTATTTATAAAATGATTATATACACACAAGTACTAATATTATAAACCATAACATAATCTGACGTCAGATGAACCCAGGAAAATATTTGAATGAACTTGGGATTTGTAGGTCACAGGAGTACGACTTATGACGTTTGCGCCATACCTAAGTCTGTGAAGGCCACATTCCTGGCATTTGGGTTTCAAAGAGTGACACCAAAATTGGTATTTTGAAATCCTTTATCCTCCATTAATAATTATAATTGAACTCTCTTAAACTTGCATAAATTATAGGCCAGTAGGCCTAACATAAACTCCTCATTACTCATACTTTTTACAAACCCTAATTGTTTTAGACTTTGGACATGCAAACACTCCCATTCGAATGGATAAATGAAACAGTTAAACTAATGGAATAATGGGATCACTATTATTTGTCATACCAACATGCAGTACAATTTAATAAGCTAACCTATCAACGATTACACAAAAGAATCTTGTGTTAAGGCAGTAAGGGTTCACAACACGTAACCATGGGTTTAAATAAGCTATCCCTTATCGTTCGGAACTACTCCTGCCTATCAATCCCTATACTACAAAGTATTACCACGACATTTAAGATACATAAAACAACATATTAATACTAAATAAATGAGTTATGGTTATCCAACGAAATGGCCTTAATTTCATAACTCTTGCTAAACTACCAAACACGTAGTATAACACACATCCCAATATTTTTGGATCTTTGATAACAAAGCTCATAATCAAACCCTATACTTAAAAATAATATACAAAAACTTGAAGTTACCTGTGTTGAATTGAAGATCAACACAAGATGATCATATCACAATAGCTTACCTCCTTTATTACACAGCATGGAAGTTTCTTCAAACGTCTGGAGAGAGTTGTTCAGCACTGTAGCTCAGAGATGGAATGAAGGATTCACTCCACTCCTTCACACGATTTATTCATTTGGTTCACTATCTAACCTAATTTCCAAGTGCTAGCTAATTACTTGAATACCAAAACATGAGGATCCTCTTTTCTCTCATCTCCAAATTGAGTAACTTTCCAGAATCCGTCTTGTCTCCAAATTTAGTAACTTTCCGTCTCAAATTCAGAGTTGCAGAGTTGTCATCTTTTTTGCCTATAATGGATATAACCAGCATAGCTAACCAGAAATACTGTGATGTCCCTAACTAGGTCCTTGGCCATGGCTTGGTGACGTAGCAACAGGTTTCAAAGGAACAAGAATTCCCAAGTGGTACTCCTCCACAATCATCTTGGGGTTAAGAGTGATGGTCCTCAATAAACTTTGTAGACACACATCTTTTGATTTCTTTAATTTGCGAAGAAAAATAAAACAATACAAATTAAATGCAATTAACCCACCCAAAATTTGGGGTGGGTTACACTCTCCCCTCCTTAAAGAGCCGGCGTTCCCCGACGGCTACTATACCAAGTTTTTATCCTAATAATTGCCCTAGTATGCAGATATGGGTTTTTTTTTTGTTGGTGGTACGAGATTCATTTATTGTTGACAAGCTGAACCTTTGTCACTCGTAGGCCCTTGGAAGTTGGCGCACTGCGTATGCATTCCATGCAGCTTGTTTGCCGGGTGCAAATAATTCAGTCCCTCTCAGGTGTCATGCATGACCGTGTTGATCTCTAATTTGAAACTGGTCTTGCATTTGTTTGTGTTCCAGTTGTGTTCCCTCTTCAATAGATACTCTGCAGGTTGATGATCATCGTCTTCATCATGCTACCCAAAAAATGCACGTTCCATCAGTAGACTTATCCACATGTTCTCGTTTCTACTTGGTTTTGGTATTGGCTTGACTGGTACAGAGACGGATTCAGAATTCTTAGTAGAATATTCAAATCGTCTGAATCTATGTGCCCCGTTGCAAGGGGTCTTGGTGACAGTGAGTTGCTTTGGACGTGTTTTTGACTATGACTGGTCGTTTTTTCCCGTCTTGGGTTTCCGGTCCGATTGCGTCTATCCCTTGTTTTCCAGTGTGGATGTCGACAAGGTATGAGCATGTTGCGAGAAGTTGTTTCGGATTGGACCCATCTTCAGATTCCGTTTTCACCTCGAAACAGTAAAGCCATCCTGCAACTGCTTCAATACCACATAAACATCAGACTCCCACCTGTCTGCTAACTTAATGCTTTTTCGCTCTCACTAGTGTTCTTACCAGCACTCGGTCCTCCAGGAGATTGTTGTATTCACGAAACTTGTCGTCATAGCGAGCTTTATTGGCAGCTGCCTTCTTGGCAGCCATGTCGGAAGGCCAATTTGTGTGCCTGTCGAGATCTATCCCTGAGGTTTCGGAGTCATATCTGCCGATGAGAAGTTGCACTTTTCTGTGCGGTTCCAACCCATCTTCAGGTCAATTGGCAATCTAGCCTCCCTAAGCCAAACATTAGCGAAGTATGCGGAGACAATTCCATTAGCATCAGTACGAGTGCAATTGTATGTCAATGGGACTAAGGAGTCGAACATAGTCTCCCAGGTTCTTTCTTTCTTTTCATCCTCGCAGGGTGGCCCAGCATTTTTCAGTCTAGCGTTTTGATTAAATCGTTCGCATTGCCCATTCCCCTGAGGATGATAAGGGGTCGTACGTGACTTCCTGACCCCTAAGAAAGTACACAGCTCCTTGATGACCCTTGGATTCACAATCACGCCCCCTATCCGAATGTAACCTTTCCGGGAAACCATAATGCTGGAACAACATTCGTCATAGTGCTTTTGCAACTGTGTGGCCTTTTGAACTCGGGTAGGGATGGCAATAGGCATAACGGGTAAATGAATCCGTACTAACAAGCCGATTGCGAGTATCTCGTGAGTCCCTGGCTCTATAGACAGAAAAATCCATGCACATAACTGCATATGTTCAGAGGTTTGGATACTAACCAGTGGGGCCTGCAATCCCCCTATTTAGATCTTCCTCAGCACACATCGCTCACATGTCCTTGCATTTTTCTTCAACCATAGATTGGAGGTGAGGCCAATAAATCGATCAGCGTGCCAAGATCAAGTGTTCGGTCGAACCCTTGGTTTCGACTCATCATGACAGACCATCGCGTGCTCTTTTTCTATGGGAAGCTGGCAGTAAGTTGTGATACGGAGATTTATGTCAGAGCCCTGGCCTCTTTGCGATACAAATACTACTCCATTTCGAAGATCAACTTGGTCCCATTGACCGTGCTAGTAGGCGACTTTCTTCAGAGCACTTTGCTAGTTCATGTCAACTGGGGTTTCTGTTTCTTCTATCCCCTTTCTAGAACTTTGCTTATGAATCAGATCATTTTCCTGTAACTTCTTCCACTCAGCGTGGTGACCCAGGTATTGGCTGATTGGCCAGGTATACTGACTCTCAATAGAGGGGAACTAGCATCAGGTGAATCCTAAGTGTTTCAACCAGTGTAGGCTGATAGTCCTCGTCTTCATCCCTTCATCATAATCTGGTGCTGGAGCATTATTTGGCTCTTCAGCGGAGACGACCGTGTCACCAGAGCCCAGAAATACACGAGCTGAAAATGCTGTAGCTGTACCATTGGCCTTTAGCTTTTTTTTTTGGGGGGGGGGGGGGGTTTTGTGTTTTTTTTTTTTGTGTGTTTATTTTGTGGTGTTTTTTTTTTTTTTTTTCCATTCCTTGTTTCCTTTTTTTGTTTTGCTTTTTTTTTTTTTTTTTTTTTTTTCCCCAGAATCCGATTCAGCATGCTTTCAGTCTTCTCTTCATACTGTTTGTGACTCATAGTCGCTGTGTGGTGCTTCATGGGGACGGCGGCTTAAACCATCAGCCCTCCTTGGTTTGCCGTCCTTGTTTCTACTTGAATCAAAATCAAAGTTATCCAACGCAGTGGTTGGGCCGAGCCAACCATCTCTGCCGTTAGCATCGAAGTTTGGCAGTGCTTAGGATTAGGTTTAGTGGTTATTAATCTGATATTCAACCCCACAAAATTCTGAACCATACAAGTTAAGTCTCAAATTTTCTTTCTCTGTACCGCCCATTTAAGGCAAGAAACTCTAACTTGTGTGCTAGATAATTCACCTCACTTTTGGAGAGACCTCTACTAGCATATGCTATAACTCTCTGCTTACCTTGGCTATTCTTGGTACAGGGGCCTGCACCAGGCCAGAAGGTACTAACCTGCGTTCCGTCTGAGAATAAATTCTTCTTATGATCAGCAAATCCTCACACTGGGGATGAAGGTGAGCTTCTCTATCGTGTATCAAACTTTTGGACAAGCTGGCCGGTCACTTTATCTCCAAATGGTACTCGGGGCTGGCTTCTTCTAGTTATTCCCCTTTGGAATTCTTCTTGGTAGACTGACCACGGCCCCTCGTTTTCGAACTGGCTCATAATGGTGAGTGAGATCAGTCGGGGTTTTAGCTATGCGGCTATAGTGTTGAATGATCGACGATAATAGCCCAGAAAATCCTAAGAGGTTTCAGTTCTCGAACGTTGGGTGACAAGCCCAGGATTTAACAGCGAGATCTTCTCATGGTCAGTACTTACACACCGTCCTTTTGATATTACAGGGCCTAAACATTTAAACGGATGTTTGAGCAAATTGGCACTTCTCAGCATTGAGCTTTAGGATGTACTGTTCCAAACGATTAAGTACCTTGTCAGTCTTGTCTAGGTGTGACTTCTAAACTGGATGAAAAAGACCAGCAGTCATCAAGGTAGACAAAATCATCCGTACCTGCCAATGTCACACCCATGCACTGTTTCCATGAATCCGTTTAAATGTGGCTTGGGCATTTTGTGATCCCCTGGGGCATACGATTGAATTCATAAAACCCCAGTGGACACCAAGATGCTGTTTTCGGTTTGTCGCTTCTCTTCCATTTGCAATCTGGTGGTATCCAGATTTGAGATCCAAACACGAAAACCAAGCAGCGCCACTCAAGGTGTGCAATCTCTTCTATTTTAGGAATGTTGTACTGATCCCTTATGGTACGAGAATTGCGCAATCGAAATCCACACACGACAAGATCTCCATTCTTCTTCCTCACTAGCACATGGTGAGCGTAAGGTCTTGACGACTCTCGAATGATTCCCTTCTTCAACAGATCTTGGATGTGGTCTCCTCTCATCCTGGATCTGTATTGTGGATCCTGCGGCTGGTCTGCCCTAAAAGGAGTGTCATCCTTTAACCTGATTCCTAGTTTAACAGCAGAAGTAAGCCGATATCAAGATCATCAAGGAAAATACTTTGGTATGGGAACAGTAACTCAGTAAAACGATGCTTCCAGTCGGAAGAGATGCGAGTCTCTAAATCAAAGTGATAGACATCATTCCTATTACTGTCACTGCTAGTGATACCCTTTTGTTCACATGCGCTGCTATGAGCTAGACCCAACCAGAGTGGGATAACTTCTTGCTCTCTGTTGCCTGTACATCTTTGGGTAGGTAGCCCATGGCGACAGTGGACTTTCGCGCGAGTTTACCAGTTCGAAACAAAAACAGAACAACAAGAATTTGTTATTGTTTACGGGTATCTCAATTCTGTTAAACCCACTGTCCTTCAGCTTTGAGAGAATGGCGTGAAGGTCAGAGAGCCACTGGGAAGACAAAGACCAGTTGGAGCACACAAGAACATCAATGTTCGGATGCATACCATTTCTGATTGCACATTCGAGCTCAATAGTAGCTCCTTTTGGAATAATATGGACGAGAGGAGTCCTAATTGGACCTTAACAACACCATCTGACTGGTGCATTCTTTTTGGCAATTCTGTACACACCTGACCCATACACAAACAACCGAGTTAACAGTCTGCCGTTTCCGGTATTTGGGGGACTTACTATACCAATCGGTGCCAGATCATGCACAATCTTTGTGTTGGTACCTAAAGTAAGGAGTTTGTCTACCATTCTCGGGACAAACTAATGCTAGCGTGGTAACACTTTGAGAAGTCCAATCTCATTCTTAGGTAAGGAAATGTCTACCTCTAATAACCTAATAGGGGATCTTTTCACCAACCAGCCTCAGTGACCAACTAATTCACTAAGAGGGAGTTGGCCGAGTTCCCTATTCGACTATACGAGCATGAAAAAACGACTCACTAATACATGTAACCTGGGACCATTATCAGCAAACAATTGCAATCCTGTCCATCTACTTGTACGTTATGAATACTGGGTCTCCACCCAAGTTAGTAAGTTGTCCTTTTTTATTCAGCACGAGCCGATGAGTGTATAGATGTTGGGACTATAGTGAGTGCGGGGGCCTTTCTCGTCCCGAAGCATAGGCCCTTGGTCGTTTCCCGACGGTTGTTGTCGCCCCATGAGCTTCTTATGTACCAAGGTGGCATTGGGGCGGTCTTGAACATCTCCTCATCATGTGACCGTCTTCTCCGCACCTGTAGCAGAACGTCTTCCGGGACTTACGTGTGCGGGCTGGGAATAGGAGGTTGCTGGTGTAGGTGTTGGAAGGACTAGCTCTGAAGGCCGATTGGCACGTTGGGAGGTGAAGTGGAGGAGGGAAGGGAAGGCAGGGGACCAGAAGGGAGATGCAGTGGAGAGAGGAGTGAAAGGGGGAGTGGGGATAGAAGTGACAAGAAGGCTAGGAGGGGAACTTAGGGGAGGGTTGTGAGGGAGGAGAAAAGGGGGTCAGTGTGTGTGTGGGGGGGTTGGTAACACATTTCGGTCCTGTCCTCCCCTTTTTTCCAACTTCTCTCCTCATTGGCTAGTTTAACCCCATGTTGGGAACTTACTGTCCTGTTGGGAATTACTTGCCTGAACCTATTCCTTCTTCCAACGCCTAACGCCTTCGTTCTTTCGTTTTTCATCTTTCCTAGCCTCCTCTTCACGGACGCAATTGTACAGAATCACAAGCATATGAATGCGTGTCTGCCTCGCTTCTTTATAACTGGCAGGTCAGTCATAATGGTTTCATGGTATAAACAGCCCCTGATAAACTGATCTAACCTTGCACGGTTTGCTCTATCACTTTCTATGCCTCCTTTTTTTTTACTACTTTACACAATAGTCTGGTGTTGAGCCTAATTAGGAATTCGGATGGTTTTTCTAGAACGTCCTGTTAGGTGTTCTCGCAACTTTGATTACAAGTTCATCCCCCATCTGAGCTAGGGCATATGCCTTATTTAAGTAAAAGGCAATCTAAGCACTCATTGTCAGGAACCTTCTCAGGGTCAAAGGCCATGTCTATGTCAGGAGGCAGTAGACTGTCGGTTATTCTCAGCCTCTTGTCTGAGTCAGATGAGATCTGGATTATTCTAACATTTTGCTGAACAATCCTCTCCCATGTTTCAAAATCCATTCCCCGTTGGGACTGGTGGCCCTTTACAGAAAAATTTGTCGAAGTCTCCTCATCTGGGGTGTTGTGGGTATTTCAACCATGTGTTTGATCTTTCTGGACGCTTGAGGGAGAATCCTCTTCAAGTGATTCTTTCCTTAAATTTCTCACAATTTCATAACATTTTACCATGTTCCTTTAGGAAATGCATCTAAACAACTTGGTAAAGTCCAGGCTCAGTTTTTCCCTATCTGTATCCTACCCCTTATCCTTACCATGCTTTCATGGTAACTATGTATAATTGGCCATATTTTCAGTCGTTAGATCCTTCAACAGCCTTTGGGCGGGAGAGAGTGACCACATCAGCCTTAAATATGCACATAAAACCAATGAATTACATAATCCTGTACCTTATGCCACTACGCGGACGTCACCAAGCTTAACCAAGTTTGACTCACATATCATCTGAAATCCTGCTTTAAAAAACACCCTGCACAACTATTGACTTTTCTGGTTTCACATCCTTTTCCTTACAAACCATTCTTCATGCGAATCATTGTTATATATTGAGCTTATAGCATATGATTAAATTATAAGAATTTGTTGGGCCAGATATTGAATATGAACTTAACTAAAGTAGAAATGAAACCTAGAGTAAGTAAGTACTCTATCAAATTGACTAAAACAACAGTGATCTATAAAATGAATCAGTTGTGTCTTGCAAATTTTACCATTGTCACACTACCGGGCGCCAATGTAATTACCCTACACATATACATACTCACTCGTGGGCTAGATCATGGCATAGAAGTTTGTACACCCTGGCTCAACACCAATGTTGAAAGGGGTGGTTCGTTAAAATCAGATTAAAGTTATAACAAACCCAATTGAAGCAAGCATACACACAACTTGGGTTTCTGTATTCTTATTATAGCATATAAGTCTTTCAACAGTACAATATAAAATAACATTCAATGCATTGGTACAACATGGAATTGGCAATTACAGTAAATATAAGTATATTCACAAAGTTCCAGTTGTATGAAACATTGATTCCTCCTCCTTTGTGCAGACTAGTTGACACTAACATGCGCAAAAGTCTCTTTTCATAGTTGAATCTTGAAGCATTATCATGTCACAGAGTGCGAAGTTTCAATTGGTAGTGTCGCTATTTGGTCTTCAGTCACTCTTCTACAGTACTACTACTCCCGCTCTCCGCCTTGGCTCCTTTTCGGCACTACGGTAGCTACTGAGGAATCTTTGACTATTACCAAACCATGGACTTGAAAAGGTGAACTTCTTCCTGTTCTTCTTTCTTGATCTTTTACGTGTTGAATTGAAAGATCAACACAAGATATAATAATCAAGTAATTACTACAACTCTTTCATACACACAAACACCTACAAAAACCCTCATGGAAAAAAAAAAAAAGTTTCTTCAACTTCTGGAAGAGAGTTTTTCAGCACTTGTAGCTTAGAGATGAATTTAAAACTAAAAGTTTACAAATAATTACTTTCTGACAAAACCCACGTTTAATATTTTAGATATCTTACTGACTAAATACTACTCTAAATTCATAAATTGCTAGAGGTATCAATCAAGGAAACCGTGATGAGAATTGAAACTCTGACAAATTAAGATGAACTAATTTAACATGTCCCAAACATGGGTCCAAAACTAGAAATGCCAGACTGTTTGTTTGAATGTTAAACATAAAAGCTAGATGTGAGCAACTTGAATTCTACTAATTCTAATAGTAACAGTAAAATCATACAGGTACCAATATTAATAAACATCAACATAGCTAACCTCAGATGGAACCTGGAAAATATTTGAATGACTTGGTGATTTTGTAGGTCACATGAGTACGACTATGACGTTGCAACCATAAATCTTAAGTCGGGGAAGGCCACATGCCGTGCATTGGGTTCAAAATAGTAACCCAATTGGGGTATTCTGAAATCCCTATTATCTCCATTTAATCATTATAATTGCACTCTCTAAATTGCTATTAAGTATAAGGCCAGTAGGCCAACATTAACTCCTCATTACTCATACTTTTTACACCCTAAGTTTTAGTAATTTGACATGCAAAACACGCCCAATATCAACTGATAAATAAACAGTTAACTAATGGAATATGGATCACGAGATTGGTCTAAACCACATCAGTACAATTTAATAAGCTAACCTATCACGATTACACAAATAATATTGTGTTAGGCAGTAAAGGGGAGTCAACACTAACCATGGTTAAATACCTTAGCTCTGATCGGGTCGGAACTACTACCTGCCTATATACCCTATCATACCAAGAATTAACACACATTTAAGATACTAAAACAACATATTAATAACTAAATATGGTTTGTATCCAAGCTAAATGGCCTTAACTTTCATAACCATCTTGCTAAACGTACCAACACGTAAGTATAACACAAACCCATCACCTCACCAATATTTTTGATGCCTTGATCAATACTCATTAATCACAATAGATAGAAAAATAATTACAAAAAATTGAAGCTACCTGTGTTGAATTGAAGAATCAACACAAGAATGATAATATAAGCAATTACTACACTCTTTATTACAACAGCATGGAAGTTTTCTTCAACTTTGGAGAGAGTTGTTCAGCACTTGTTAGCCTCTTCAGAGATGGAAAGGCTTTCACGTCCATCCTTCACATTTTCATTTTGGTTCCTCTATCTAACCTAAATTTCAAGTGCTAGCTAATTTATTGAATACCCAGAACATGAGGAATTCCTCTTTTATCCAAATTGAGTAACTTTCCGAATTCCTCTTTTCCCTTCTCTCCAAATTTAGGAACTTTCCAGAATTCAAGAGTGCAAGTTGTCACTTTTTGGCCTATATAATTGATATACTTCATAGCTAACCAGAAATACTGTGATGCCATAACTAGGTCTTTTGGCCATGCTTGGTGCGTATCACAGGTTTTCAAAGGACCAAGATTCCCCATGGTACTCCTCCACATCATCTTGGGGGTATGATGGTCCTCATAAAAACTTTGTACACACTTCTTTTGTAGTTTCTTTCTATTTGTGAAGAAAAATTAAACATACAAATTGTTTTTTTTAATCATTTCTTATTTTTGTTCACAAGCTTTTTGGTAAAAAATAAATAATATAATTATAAATTTAAGTAAGAGATGTACGTCGTTTGAGCACAATAAACTCATATCTATCTTGTTTGGATGATACGCACTCTTAAAATTCAATGCACTACCTTATTTCTCCCCATCAAGAATCTGCTTTCTTTTGAAGAACCCAGGAAAATGCTATAACGAATCTGTCTCCTCACAATAATAATAAAAGTCTAAATTAAAGTATGAGATATATGTGTTGGCCAGTATAAACCACAGCTTTGTAATTTGGTGTGTTAAATTTTAAGATGGCGGTCAATATGGCCACTTCAAAATTTAAACCTTAAAAAGTACCCTATTTTGTCGTAATCTAACCATAGCACCCAGACAGTATGATACGTGCAATTAATATATGTCTAATATCATTAGTGAACACATACCTGTATTTTTTGTTCCAGTAGTATTCTTAAATTCAAGATGCGGCTAATCGCCGCCTTTCAGAGGGAGGGAGAGGATTAGCCGAGATGAGGTCGGAGAAAGGAGTGGGAGGAGGGTGGGGGAATAGTGGTGGTAGAATAAGTGAGAGAGTTCGCTGAGAGGAAGATGTGAGTGGTGAGGGGGCGAGAAGGGGGGAGGGTATATAGTTAGGGATAGACCGGATTAAGATGTGGCCGCATGGTTAACGAATAGGTGGAAAAGAGGATAGGGGGGGTGCAGCAAGGGATGATAAGATTTTTGAACTCGTGATATTAGCCGCCATCATGATTTTCAATAGTTAACCAAAGCACAAATGCAGCTTGGTTTTAATTGGTCAAACGCACATTTCTCATACTTTTAATTCAATTGTTCATCTAATTTGTGGACATAATAAGGTAATTTCTAAGTTTTTTAGCCCATTTTGAAGCGGACAAATTGGCCGCCCTATTGAATTATAAATAATACTCACTAACAAAACGGCATATATGAGTTTCTATGTCGAAGACAATATATGCCTTAATTTATTTTCTCATTTTATGATAATCGACTAAAGATCCAGACATTAGCACTTTTATATATACTTTGTCAATCGTTGAGGCGGCCATGTTTGCTACCATCTTGGATCCGAACCAAAACGACAATACAAATATGAATGGCAAGCGGTCTTAATTGCTCTAGAAGAACAAGATGAATTTATTTTGTTTCTGTTGTTGAGATACGATAAAAACTATATCTTTCTGTATGGCGACCCTAATTTTGCATACATTTTACCTAAAATGGAACGTGAGACATTTTTTTATATTTTTTAAACATAGCTAATCGTTTTCTACGATTTTTTCTGATATAGCGACATTGATTAGAAATTGATTTCAGGGGGGTGCCACGAGACCCCCTTCTACCCACTAAAACTATATGGTATCAATATGGAAAGTTAAGATATTCCTTTGTTTTCAAGACCGAATACAGGATACTTGCAAATAACTTTCATCGGGTGGATTACCTAGTGCCGGTGTTGGATTTTTATCATTTTTATAATTAGAGAAAATGGTAACTATATAACCAAAATCTTCAAACATGCCGAACCTTGCCAAGCAATTTATTAATAAATAATCTTAATTAAACTGTTAAGCACGTTGAACGTATTTACTAACAAAGACTTTGATGGTTTACATAATTTACGGATGTTGAGCCCTCTGTCATAGAATTGTATACTTGATTTCGTAGCCGGGGCTTTTTAAATACTTTTGCTGGTAAAAAAAACCAATTCCTTAAATTATAACTGACCCAGAAAAATGATTTTGAGAAATTTGATTTTAATAAATTATTACTGTTATATAAATATTCTATTTCAACAGATCAAAGCGTTTGACTGGGCATGGCACTCATCATTCGTCATTATGTAATAAAACCAATTGAGCAGATTTGCGATACGCCCGTTGGTTTGACGGATGTTCGAAAACTTGATTTTTGTTCCCTAATGACGGATGCTGCATAACGCGTAGTTTAGGGAAATTCACATCCGTCCACTATGGCCGTCATGAACATAATCGCCGATTTGCGTAATTTTTTGTTGTGACGGATAAGATGGTTAACCTTTCCGATTACCCCCTTTTATTATTAAGTACTAATTCATGATATAGCTAAAATCAATTTCAAGTTGTTATGTCGTTTCTATCGTAATTTGATTGCTTTAATCGTATTTGGGGATGTGTACGGACCCACTAGAGTTCGCGATTTTTTCAAATGCGATTTCTCAGAAACAAAATATCGTATTTTCTCAGAAACAAAATACTTCGTAATTGTTAACATCCGTCCCTATAATACAAACCGGCGATTTCCTAATTAAATTCAAATAAGGAAACCCACCTTTATATATCTTTAAGACGTACAAACCACGGAACCTTAAGTACAGAATTGATTATTGGCAAAAGAAAATAACTGATCACGCGATTAAATCCGTATGAATGATTTGGACTACATCAGGACTCTATGTACGCGCTCGCCCAGAAATGGAATACCGGGGTGGAAGTACAGCACTCTGCAATATGAGATCCTTACACTCTTTTTTTTGACGAGACATCATATGTCCACAACCGGACTGGCAAAATGCTATTAAGCATGTTCGCTGGTAAAACAACATGAATCACATTTATGATACTACTAAATTTATTGAGGTCCTCTAAATTGATTGACGGTTCACTGCACCGCCAACGGTTGTGATCGAGCTCCGCTGCTGCCAAGTGTTGTGGGCCTTTAGAAAGGGCCTTTTCGGTCCATTATTCCCTCCATCTAAGTGTATAAATGGGTATCGGCATTATTCTGGGGAGGAACAAACTGTTGCGCGGGATGAGTGGGACCGTCCAGTAAAAATACCACGTAGTCTGGCCAAAACGTTAAGAAGAGATGGACTTTGCTCGATTGCTCGACACGACACTACCAATGTGTCAAGCGTTAGTGTTTTAACGGTGGACCCCCGAGCAATGGCGACCCCCAAAACGGGGACACCTTGAAAACCTTGAAATCGATGTTTGGAGTCCCCGTTTTTTAGAGTCTACACTTTAAGATCCCATCAGAAAAATCTTTAAACGCGGACTCCAAAAATGGGACCCCCCTGAAATTAATATTTTACTGCATTATATTTTAATTGAGTCCCCGATTAGTGGTCCCGTTTTAAAAGATCTCATCAAAAATCTTAAACGAGGACCCAAAAAAGGGGACCCGGAAATCGATTTAACGCAATCGAAATAATTTGAATTTAGATCTTTAACAATGGATCCCATCAAGGAAATCTTTAAACCGGGGACCCCAAACGGGACCCCCTTGAAATAGATAATTTGGGGTCCCTTTATAAGGGTCACCGTTTGAAGATCCCATCAGGGAACTCCTTTAAAGATCAACTCATTGTATAGATTGGTGCAAATAAACAGAGTGTGGATCGTTCCTTTTAAACCTTCTTATTTTGTTTTTAGGTTTGAAAAAAACTATTACAAAAAATATTTGATTATTTTTAAATTCAAAGGTAGATACAACACAGGGGTCCGATTGTGTTTGAAGTAATTAATCCGAAACCTTTGAATTTATAATGTTTGATTTTATGTTTTAAATGCCCAGAAGAACATTGGCTTTTTGCGATCCAATCATGAGAGCCCATTTTACTCAATGTCCACGATAAATGCAAATTCAGTGTTGTCGATTGCCGATGGCGCGCCCCATTATAAAAGTGAGAAATAAATTAGTATCTTAAGAGATTGCAAGCGTGACAGTGATCCTTAAGTAACCGCTCGCGCTCGACCGTATGAACCGGTCCTCCCGCTCTGTAATAATTTGGTGCCTTTATTTGTCTCATATAATACTCTACACGTAACCTTATTGTCTATGGCGCGTTCAGTTGATCCCACCATTGGAACAGTATCATCGGAGGAATCATGTCCTGCTCTGAATCATTGTGATTCAGCTTTAAACTAATCATGGGCAGTTTACAACTTCAACACAATAAAACCAAACTGGGCGACAGTCTTGGATATTGAGTGTTCTAGTTTTGAGCATGACTTAGAAAATGGTTTTTTGCTTAAAAATGGTAAGTAACCAATCTTGGTTTCAAACAACGATTTACAGGTTTTATGAAAACAACGTAAGTGATCGATGATCTTCCCAAACAGAATTGTGAGTGTAAAATGGGACCGTACACTACTTCATTTTTCTGATCATTCTAAAATCACCTAGGTTCACTTTTAAATATTTTAAAACACCCAGCCCAATAAATAAGTAATTGAAGATTATCATCACACTTTGGATCATTTTGGTAGATTGTACATGGAAAGTCGTGATTTTTTACTGAATTCTAAAAATCGTGAGCTGAGAATTATAAGATTCTCAATTTTATTTTTGTCTCTTCAAAACATGTATACAAATTAACAGATGATAAAACCTTACTATATAGATTACCATATATAGTATGTACGGGGATGAACTGTTTGGTTGTATACAAATAATAAGTAGTACGTTAAGATCTATGGTTAAATGAAAACATTTACCAAAAGTAATGATAAAAGTAATAATATTTCAGATAAACACTACAAGCAGTATTCCGATGCATACATGGTGAAGGGAGAGGGGAACTGCTAAACGCGAGGCGTGAGGTCACAATGCCCTCTACAAAAAGTAAAAAAAGAAAAAGTTACTAGAGATAATGCTTAATACGAAAGACCAGGGGGAGGGTGGATACCGAGACAAAATATACTGGGAGAAAAAAGGAAGTGCAAAAAAAAAAAGAAGCAGGGGGGAAGGGGGGGGGACAGGAAAACTAGGACAACATGATGCTGACAGAGTATTAAGAATGAATTAAAGTCAAGATGAATACCGAAAGAAAAGGGAAAAAGGGCGAAGAAGACAAACATATTAAGAAGTAAAGTCATCATACCGCGTGACAAAGACTTTTAAAACTTGCTTTTAAAGGATGATAGGGAGAATTCTGTGAGTTCGGAAGCAATTGCATCCATAGCCTAGGCCTTGAGATGGAGAGGTATTACGGCAAGAACAGTGTTGGTCGGTGAAATAAAGGGGGTCTTGCATGCTGGTATCATTGTTGTGGGAAAGAGTGTCCATGTGAAAAGAGGCAAGTTGAAGTTGGGAGATGTCGCGCACTTTGTAAGAGAGAAAGAATGAAAAGAGATCATTGTGGGCACGCCAGAGAATTAGTACATTACGGATGGCGCGTTTTTGAAGAAGAAAGACAAGATGTCAACTAGAGTGTTAGGAGCAGCCCAAATCATTGCACCATATGACAGATATGGAAGAATGAGAGAATTGTAAAGAGTCCTTAAGAGAATGCTGGGAAGATAAGAACGCACCTTACGAATCACATAAATGTATTGGAACTATTTATATTACATGCTCGCTTATGGGAATTCCAGGAATGGTTAGAGTCAATTAGTATGCCGGGGATTTGGTTGTGTCAACCGAAGGATTGGAGTCATCGTCATTTGTATTTTAATGTCAATTTTAGGTTTATTACTCTGTTTATTTTTAACAAATATAATTAGTCTTTTTTTTTATGTTTAGAGAACGTTTATTTAAGTTTAAACCAGTTAGATATTTGTTTCAGTTCAAGTGTTAATTATTTCCTCAAGTTTAAGCGGGTCTGAGGGGGAAAATAAAATATCTGTCATCTGCAACTAAAATAAACTGGGAATTTTAGAACAGAGTGGTAAATCGTTTATGTAAAGTAGGATCAGAGAGGACGCAGTATAGGCCTGCGGAACTCCGCACGTAATGCTGACAGGGTCAGAGATGGTATTGTTGTAGATCACTCGTTGATATCTGCAGGTCAGGTAGCTTCTCATCCAGTCATTGGCAAGGCCTCTATACCATATCATAAAGTTTGGATAAAAGAATTTCGTGGTTGATTGTATCAAAGACCTTGCTATTAAATCAAGAAAAATACGATGCCTGTAGCTTGTGATCTAGATTTTGTGCAATAGTGCAGTGCAGATTGTTGATTGCCATGAAAGTTCGATCTCTGGGCCTAAAGCCAAATTGGTGAGAAGTAAGAATGTTTATTTTGGTGATAAAGTTAAATAAGCGGACATACACACCTTTTTCAATAAGTTTACTTAAGTTTGCAAAATGGATATAGGCCGATAGTTTAAAGAAGTCATGTTTGTCACCCGCTTTAAAAATAGGGGGTCACATAATTGGCATCTTTAATTGAGAAGGTACAAAACCAGTCGATATTGATAAGTTGAAATATGGGCAGTAACCTCACTTATTGATGGAACAATTTGTTTTAGTTAATGTGCTGCTATGCCGTCAGTACCACACTGGTAACTAAAGTTTTAAGTTTAGAGGTTAATTTAATAATCTCCGCAGGGAATGTGACATAAATAAGCAAATTAGAGTTGTTCAAGAGGGTGGTTTGGGAGGTCGGTGGAGGATCATGATTTTTTTCAACAAGTGTTTTGCCAATGTTAGCAAAAAATCGTAAAACTTTCGGCACTTTCTGTATTTGGTAAGTCTTTCAACCATGTTTAGTTGGAAAAAACAGGATGTTTATTTTGTTTTTTTTACGTCCGAGATAAGTTATTCAAATTTTTCCCCACATTAAGATTCTATAAGATTCCTATAATGTTCTATAAGGTTCTAGGTTTCAATAAGTAAAGTTTTTAAAAGGCAAAGTTCTTTTAAAAGTCCACTTCCGGTAAAAATTGTTTTGTTTTTATATTTGTTTTTGTGAACTCAAAACAACCATATCTCAAGAATACCAAAATGTCATTAGCACCTGTAATTCCCAGCTCTGGAAATGTCAAAATATAATGTATCCAAAAACTAATTTTAAAGAATACTCCCAAGAAAACTTAATGTGATCATTTCTATTATAAAATCGACAATTTTTCCTAACAACTTAAGTTGACCAAGTTTTTTCACTCCCGGTGGTGCCCGGGGGGGGGGGGGGTTCCATGGGACCCCCCCACCCCCTAAGGAAACCACTTTTCTCGAGGGAATTTTGTTGGCACGAATTTTGTGCCACATGTGAAGGATCATAAGACAACCCCAATCAGCAATAAAAAATGAGATTTTGTAATTTTGGTTGCAAATAGGGGCAAAACATTTGTTTTCAAAACACGCGAAAATTGGGCACAAAGACGGAAAATCAAAATGAGCCTTGCGCTTCATCACCATTTGGAAACTTATTTTAAGTTGGTATCTATTCTAGAAGACCCAAATTACTTATATTTTAACCCAAACCGCATTTTAGGAAGCCTGATTTTTTTACGGGTGTTGCAAAATACACGTCCTTTTCCCATAGACTTTGTACATAACGGTTGGGCAACGTACAGATGAAATTGTTTGTTTTCAAGCACATAAGGGTTAATTATTTTTTAATGTTACTAAAATTATTTACTTACATTATGTGTGAACTTATATCAGCAAAAAAAACTTGCTGGGTTCTCGTTTTCTTATTCTTATTTTTAAAAAATATTCTCAAATGACTTCCGTAGTGCCCAAGGGGGGGGGGGGTTCCATGGGACCCCCACAATTAACTCATTAACGGCTTGGCCCTATCTTAATTATTTGTATGGACAAAGGCGTAAGCATTTAAAAAGTCGGACAATTACAAAAAATTTCGCGCAAAATCCCACGCGGTACAAGCGGCCAGCGCCAAACAAATTTTGGGCGTCCCTAGGAACCCCCCCCGTCCACTTAATGGTTAATACTAATTTATTTTTGATGTTGTTCTGGCTTCATTCCATTATGCAAATCAGCATATCCCTAACGTCCCTAGAGGAAACTATAACGATCACCGCAAGTGAGGTGCGTTATTTTTTTCCTGTTGGATCTAGGAGGCAATTTCCCCCTTCACTAAGGCAAGGTTTCCGCTCCGTTAATTTTTTAAGAAAAGTGCATTTTAGTTATTAAAGGTGCTGTTCCGATCGTCTTTGGGATCCCCCTGATTTAACCGGAAGTAGTATCGATTTTGATATCAGATGAAAGGCCGTATTTTTCTCATAGTCCCGTCCTGAAATTTGAGCCCCAATCCTACGGTCGGTCCGGTAATTATTTCCCATGGTGTATTCTGTGTCACAGACTGCGAACGATCTTATCTAAATTTGTACTGCGCGAGAGATTAACGTTATCAGTCCGTCATAGCGAAGTGTGTAATGAAACTAAATCTCAATATTTCCGAACACGGAAGGTGTTCTATGGAGGTTTTTTGCATAGAGGGTCCGTTACCTATGTTTTGTTTTGAATAATGTATCGTAATTGGGTCTGAACCATAATAGAACTTAGCGGGAAAAATTGAACGTTTATGTGTTTGCAGCCTTTTTAACTGGGTCACCCTGTACAATCATTGCAGACGGCCATAACTATTACTCTACATTGATATGAGTACCAATATGTGGTGTAATATGAACAAAGATTGAACCCTCATATCAATATCACCTCTTGGACATAGCAAAAACTCCACATCAATTTGAGAGTTTACATGTCAGCTCTCCCTATATCCCATAGGGAAAATAATAAAAAAAACATGGGGACTAACTATCACATATACGCAGATGACAACAAATTTACACAGAATTTTGATCCACAATACCTGGAAATAGTGTCACTGCATTATTCCAACTGGAAGCATGCATTAAGACATAAAAGAATGGATAAATATAAATAAACTCAAACTGAATGAGACCAAAACTGAATTTTTTATTGCTGCCTCCAAAACACTTTACGGCATCTTCCACAATGTATCCCTTAATGTCTGCGGAACTACAATTGTACCATCACCAACTGTTCGTAATCTCGGTGTCAACTTTGATTCTGATCTTTCCATGTCCTTCCCCTATTTCTCACTTTCCAAGTCCTCAAATTTTCATCTCAGAAACATTGCCCGATTCGCCGCTACATTGAAGGAAATCATGTAATCATGCTGTAAGATCACTTGTAATTTCAAACGGACTACTGCAACTCACTACTATTAGGGTTTAATTAAAGACAAAAGGAGACTCCTATCTATTCAAAACATGGCTGCCAAGACTCATATTTAAGTCAACCGGAGGGAGCACCTAAACACCATATTAAAACAACCTCCACTGGTTACCTGTTAATGAAAGGATCATTTTCAAACTACTTCACACTAACATATAATTGCAAAATGAAGCGCAACACTATACCTGATAAATCTATTCAATGTCACACTCACAACTCCCAACACACAATGTATCTTCGATCCCTGCGGACAGCAATCTCCTTGTCAAAGAACAATACATCAACGGTGACAAAGCTTTCCGCCCTTCAGCACCATTTTTTATGGAAATACTTTACCTGCAACAATGCGTAGGTCTCCAAACCTAAACCATTTCAAGCAAATTGAAACATCTTTTTCCAAATTTAATTACATGTATATATTTTGTATGATCGTTTTAAGATCGTACGCGTTACAATTGTACTTTAAATTTATGTAATATGTTTGGTAACTGTAAGACCATGTAAGGCGCTTTGGTCCATTCTATGCTAAGGCGCTATATAATATCTGTTATTATTATTATTATTATTATTATTATTACTTCGTGCTCGCAGACACGGAAAAGTTAACACGCAATCTCTACGGGCGCATCCATTTTTCCCCAATGCCTTTCGGTATTTTTCCAGTCTTGAGAATTTTCAAACCCTGATTTCAATTGACCGCCAACTTTTTTTTTCAATTTTGGAAACAGATTTACGTCCGTACCGGACCGCCGACTAATATACCATTTCATTCCAATTTGACAAAAAACTGTCCTTTTAGTGGTTAACCATCAATCTTAACACAGTATTGGAATAGGGCGTTGCGCTATGCATTATTGCGTCTCCCATCAAAACCGCAGGTTTGTTTCCCAGGTACTTGATGGGGTTTATATGGTGCCAGTGCCAGGCTTCCTCATATCAAGTAGAGAACAAAATACACAAAATCGGAACATCCACCTTTAAGGGACGTTTAGGGATATCCAAGCGGTGGATCTTACAATGCTTTTAATTTGACCTTACCTATGGATATAGGGAGCTGACCTGTACTCTCAAATTCAATGTGAGATTCTTGCATATTTTCCAAGAGGTGATATTGATATGAATGTTCAATCTTTTTGTTCATATTACCACACAATTACTCATATCAAATGTAGAGTAATGAATAGCTATGGGCCCCTTCTGAAGATTGTACAGGGTGACCCAGTAAAAGGCGAACCCATTTTGGGCCGCCATTTTGACATACATCCATGATGTTATTTTGGGTTTTCTGGTAATATTACTAAAATATTCGTCGCACGCATCAATACTGTCGTATTTCACATTTTTGCGATTTTTGCAATTCCCCGCTTCGCCTACTTAGTTCATCGATTTCTTGCCATCCACAAGTTTCACAATGTGAGGATGCCTAATTAATTAGTTAGAAGATTCCTAATTACGATTTTTGAAATTTTCCTCAAAATCATCATATCCGTGTTCACCTACTGTCCGTATTTTAAAATCGCCATTCATTTACACGTGTTTGATGTAGCGTTCTATTTTGCGCTCTCAAAATAAACGATTTCACATACAGATCGATTTTGACGTAGTTCCATCGTTATTTGTAAACCCTCTTTCACATAGTGGATCTAGTTTACGTACATTGAACACGGTGTAATATGCGTCGTAATTTGCAATATACATTATTTCGATTCACATACAGACTTAAAATTGTAGCCATTCAAATGCAATAAAAGAATTGCAGTTTTAAGTTGGTTTTATGGTTTATATGGACTTTAAAATGTTTTTTCTCAAAACATACAAACTAGATTTTCTTTATGCTCGTTTTACCGGATAGACCTGAAATTGTCTCGATAGATTTTGAATTGACGATTCCTCGGAAATCGTTTTTGTAAAATACGACCCGTGATGCGGGCGACGATTGTAGTCTAATGTATATGGTGAAAAATATTTTAAAAAAGATGCAAGATTAAGTCTGCCGGGCTTGTTTTAACAAATGGCGGAAATTTAATTTTTCCACGGGGTTTGGCATATTGGCAATTGCTACCCAGCAACCTTCCAACATTGGGCCCAGTACGGACCCTATAACGGCAAGTTTCAATGGTCCAATCTTGGCAGTTTGTATTGGACCGCAAAGTTTTGCTCACCTAGTCAACTGTTCCAGTTAGAATCCCGTACTGGCCCAGTTCCTGTTCAATGGGCCCAGTTAAGGTCCACTTTATTTGTACTTTTACCGGGGATATACTACAGGTTTGCCATTACAGTCCCATTACAAAAGCCGTACCGGTATTGGCCCTAAGCTGGCTCTTGTCGTTACGTTACTATCTGGGCCAATTATGGTCCTCTGATTTTTGGTTTGCCGCCTAAAGCGTCATCACTTCAAGTACTCCATTATGTTGAGCCACTGATTAGCACTTTTAATTAAAGGTTGTGTGTCAGAAGATGTTTTGATTCAATTCACGTTTTACATCATTATACATGTTAGGGAGGAAACCAGTTTTAGAAGCCGAGGAAACCGGATTGTTAAGGTTTACAGAGGTCCTCGACTCAAGAGCGTCCAAAGAGGGATGCTAGATTTTCCTGCATCAGAAGGCCTTCACCCATAGTCTTGCTGCTTGTAAAAGACGTTGGTTGAAGCACATTGCATTCATATCTTGCCTCGTTCCCTTTACAGTCCTCCATGACACATATGATTTCTAGCTGCACAAAACCGAAAGCTAACCTGCAGACTCCTACGGTATGCTAGCCGAAGTGCCATATTCATCATTACCTGATAGGGAATACATGAAGATTTCACATGCAGCCCTTTGGCGCTTCGCAGACGAATATGAGGATTACTTTTAAAATCTGCTAAGCAATGAAGTCATAACTCCTCATAATTTAAATTCTACAGGTTATGTTGGAGGAATCCTTAGCCCTCCTCGTACTTTTATCGGAATGGCCATTTTAAATTTTAAATAAGTCAGAAATTTATTCACTGACCATTGCACTTGAACCTCCAATGACGAAAGATCTGCCCAGTTACGTAACCTACACGTATGCATACTTACAAGTGAGGGGGGTCTACTTATCTAGCCTTGGCCAATATCTCCCACAGGACTTGTTGCATATTCATATGCAAATCTTTCATGTATTATTATAAAGGACACAAGCACACACAAAATTGATCATATCTTGATCATATCCATGAACTTTGATTACTACCACTTCATAGTTATTTAACTTTAAATACATCAATATGAAATGTTGCCATATCAACATAGTTTTGTTCTGCAAATATATGGTGTTAAAATGTTACGCTAACATAACATCATGTGAATGTCCACTCCCTGGTACGTGTCCTGGGCCTACTTTTGTTCTGATCTGATTTATACAGCTGGAATTCTAGAACACATCAAGGTAGCTACTCCATCTACTTCATCCGTGACAGCAAAGCCGATTCCAGTGATAGGTCTCCTGCTATCCTCTCCTTCTCTACTAATGTAAACGGCAGTCCAAACAACTACAAAAGTAATACTAATCTTTTACAAGGGAGGTGTTAAATGAAGAGCACGACCTAAGCAACAAAATGTATATTTTTGACACAATACTGATCGAAAAACATGCCGAGATACTTTTTGTGCCAGGTGTATATAAATATACTTCCGAGGACCTAACACAATAGAAATTAACTACCACTACTACTACTACTGCTACTACTACTACTACTACTACTACTACTACTACTACTACTACTACTGCTGCTTCTGCTACTGCTGCTGCTGTTGCTGCTACTACTACTACTACTACTACTACTAGGACCTAACACAAAAGAAATTAACTACCACTACCACTACTACTACTACTACTACTACTACTACTACTACTACTACTACTACTACTACTACTACTACTACTACTGTGTGTTGCTATTCTTCGAGTTTCGAGTTAGCATTTTCGAGTTTCGAGTTAGTACTTTCGACTTTCGAGTTAGCATTTTCGAGTTTCGAGTTAGAAATTTCGAGTTTCGAGTTAGAAATTTCGAGTTTCGAGTTAGAAATTTCGAGTTTCGAGTTAAAATATTTGGAGATTCCAATTCGAAATTTCGAGATTTGAATTTCTTAATATTCAGTGCACAGGGTCTCCATGACACAAGACTTGGGTCTTCGCGACCCACGTTAAACTACGACATAATTTTTGACTGCAATGTTGGTACTTGTTTAACTTTAGATTGCGCATCTATAAATTATATTAGCGATATATAACAATATTTAATTATCTTCTTTGACCTTCATCAAACTTATAGTATTGATTCTTTATTCATGTCACTTCACGCATATTGGTGAGAGTATGGTTTCATTTGGAGGGAAGTGTTTGATGATAACGAATTTAAAATTCGAAGAGGAAGCGATACATTATTGATTTATACACATACAACACTGCTTTTTCTTTATTGTACAGCGATAGGTAGTAAATGTTGAAATTTGATGTTTCGACGGTTGATTTTTACAACACTGCTGAAGAACTGGTATTTGTTTCGAAATCGCGTTCTATATTTTCAATTCAGGGACTTAAAAGTCTAACTCGAAATTTTGACATTTTCGAGTTAGCTAACTCGAAAACGTTAGTAGTACGCGATTTCGAAACAAATACCAATTCTCAGCAGTGAAGACAACGTCGAAAATTAATTTCAAGGAAAAAATTAAGGTCATGAAGCTTCAATAAACATGATAAAATCCTAACTCGATTTTTGATTTTTTTCGAGGTTAGCTAACTCGAAAATGTCAACATTTGAGGTAGACTTTTCAAGTCCATGGAGAGAATGTTGTTGACCAAATTAATTTTAAGTAGTTTTGAATGTCTACACTCTTGATAAGAGCGCATATGAACTTATTTTTAGGATCAATAAAGAATTTAATATCAAATATAAAGAGAAGGCAAGCAACTGTATTATTAATTGAAATGGCTCAATTGAAAAAAACCCCGCGATTTCGAAAACAAAACAGGTCTCAGCAGTGTAGACAATATCGAACGTCTACGTGAACATTTCAGGAAAATATTCAGTTATGAGATCAATAAACATGATAAAATCCTAACTCGAATTTTGACGTTTTCGAGTAGCTTACTCGAAAAATGTCTCCAAATTTCGAGTTAGACTTTTTAAGTCCCTGGAGAGCTGTGTTTGGTTGACCAAATATATTTCAAGTAGTTTTGAATGTCTACACACTTGATAAGAGGCGCTTATACCTGAAGTTTTAGGTCAAGAAAGAGAAGGAACAACTGTATATTAATCGAAAGGCTAATGAAAAATACACCGATTCAAACAAATACAGTTCTCAGCAGTGTAGACAAAGTCGAAACATCTATTTCAACATTCAAGGAAAAATATAATGTCATGAAGTTCAATAAAAGTGATAAATCCTAACTTCGCTATTTTGACTTTTTTCGAGTTAGCTAACTCTAAAATGTCAAAATTTCGTGTTAGACTTTTAGTCTCTGGAGCGAGGGGGTGGTTGACAAATTAATTCAAGTAGTTTGAATTTCAACCCTCTGCTAGAGCACATTACTTATGTGTTGATCAATAAAAAGTATTTCATATTTATTAAGAGAAGCAACAACATGTATTATAATGAAATGGCTCAATTGAAATTATAGCCCGCGATTTCGAAAAAATACAGTTCTAAGAAGTGTTGTAGACAACGTCGAAAACGTCTAATTTCAACATTTGAAGGAAAATATTTTATGAAGCTCAATTAACATGATATAAGATAGATATCATATGAAAGGTCTATTTTTCACATCATCATCATGAAATACATCATCCTGGGATACCTGCTTGACTATGTTATTTCACACCGGTTCCAACAGTAAAAACAACCTTCAAATTCCTAATTTCAACATTGAGGAAGTATTAATGTATGAAGCTCAATAAACATGATAAAATATGATATCATATGAAATGCCTTTAGTTTTTCACATCATCATCATCCTGAAATTTCACAAAAAACCTTCCCCCCAAAAAAAAACAAAAATTTCAAAGCCTCGTTCCATAGATAGCAGGAAAAAAAGGTTATCATTATTAAATTATATTACCCTGGAAGTCCTGTGAACATTAATTTGTGATTATTGCTGGTACAGTATTTATCAAACCATATGACTTTACGCGTAATGTTACGCGTAAATTCACCTCTATCCTGTTATTTAAAAATCGAATGCGTTCTTTTATGTTAACCATTAACATATCGATGTACAATAAATAAACAGCGTTTGTAATGTTATAATCAATAATATAATTATCTGATTCATCTTCGAACTTTGAAATTTCGGTATCAACACATTCCCTCCAAATGAACCGTCCTCTCACCATTATGCATGAAGTGACATGAATACAAAATCAATGCTATAAATTTGATGAAGGTCAAGACGAATAATAATAAATATTGTTATCTATCGCTGATATAATTTGAAATGCAACTAAATTGAACAAATCCCAAAATTGCAGTCCAAATTATTCGTATTATCCCTTGTTCGCTAGACCCAAGTCTTGGAGACCCTGTGCACTGATATGAAAATTCAAATCGTGAATTTTCGATATTGGATTGTTAATATTCGTGCACAGGTCTCAATGACACAAGACTTGGGTCTTCGCGACCCACGTTAAACTACGAAATAATTTTTGACTGCAATTTTGGTACTTGTTTAACTTAGATTGCGCATCTATAAAAAAAAAATTTTTTTAATTTAGCGATATATAAAAATTTAATTATCTTCTTTGACCTCATCAAACTTATAGTATTGATTCTTTAATTCCTGTCACTTCACGCATATTGGTGAAGAGTATGGTTTCATTTGGAGGGAATGTGTTGATACCGATTTTAAGAATCGAAGATGAAGCAGAATCCCATTATTTATTTAATCCACAACACACTGCTTGTTTCTTTATTGTCCATCGATAGTTATAAATGTTGAAATTGAGAATTTTCGCCCGTTGTTTATACTGCTGAGAACTGGTATTTGTTTCGAAATCGCGTTCTATATTTTCAATTCAGGGACTTAAAAGTCTAACTCGAAATTTTGACATTTTCGGAGTGAGATAACTCGAAAACGTTAGTAGTACGCGATTTCGAACAAAAATACCAATTCCTCAGCAGTGAAGACAACGTCGCAACATCTATTTCAAGGAAAACTATATTAAGTCATGAAGCTCAATAAAACATGATAAAATCCTAACTCGATATTTTGATTTTTCGAGTTAGCTAACTCGGAAAATGTAAAATTGAAGTTAGACTTTTAAGTCCATGGAGAGCGAGATGTTTTGTTTGGTTGACCCACCAAATTCATTTTAAGTAGTTTGAATGTCTACACTCTTGATAAGAGGCATATAACTTATGTTTTAGTCAATAAAGATATTTAAATATCAAATACTAAAGAGAAGCAAACAACGTATTTTATTAATTGAAATGGCTTCAATTGAAAATAAACCACGCGATTTCATAACAAATACCAGTTCTCAGCCGTCAGTGTAGACCCATATCGAAACGTTCTACTTTTAAAATTTCAAGGAAAATATTAAATGTTATGAAGCTCATAAAACATGATTAAAATCCTAACTCGAACATTTGACGTTTTCGAGTAGCGTACTCGAAAATGTCCAAATTTCGAGTTAGACTTTTATGTCCCTGGAGAGGGAGAGGGGTTTGGTTGACCAATATATTTTTCAAGTAGTTTTTGAATGTCTACACCTATTGATTTAAAGCGCAGATACCTTAAGTTTAGTGTCAATTAAAGAGAAGGAACAACTGTATTTATAATCGAAATGGCCCTAATTGAAAATATACCACGCGATTTCAAAAAACAAATACAGTTCTCAGCAGTTTGTAGACAAAGTCGAAACATCAATATTAAACATTTCAAGGAAAAATATTAATGTCCTTGAAGTTCAATAAACATGATAAAATTCTAACTCGTATTTTGATTTTGTCGAGTTAGCTAACTCGAAAAATGTCAAAATTCGTGTTTTAGACTTTTAAGTCTCGGAGAGAGGGGGTTGGTTGACCAAATTTATTACAATACTTTGAATGTCACCCTCTTGATAAGAGCACATATACCTTATGTTTTAGACAAGTAAAAAAGTATTTCATTATCTTATAAGAGAAAGAAACAATGTATTATTACTTGCAATGGCTCAATTGAAAATATACCACGCGGAGTTAGAAAAAATACCATTCTCAGCAGTGTGTGTATGTAGACACGTCGACGAAACGTCTAATTCAAACATTTGAAGGAAAAATATTTTATGAAGCTCAATAAACAAGTGATATAAGATAGATATCATATTGAAAGGTCTGATTTTTCACATCATCATCCTGAAATATCAGCATTCCATGGATACCTGCTGTACTATGGTACTTTCACACGGTTTCAAGCAGTAAAAAAACTTCAAATGCCTAATTCAACATTTGAAGGAAATATTAATTTATGAAGCTCAATAAACTGATAAAATATTGATAATATGAAATGTCTATTTTCACATCATCATCATCTGAAAATTTCAGCCCCTTCCAAATAAAAGCCAGTTCCAGAGGATAGCAGGAAAAAAGAAGGTTATCATTATATTAGGATTACCTGGAAAGTTGTGAAGCAGTAATTGGTGAGGTATTGTGTACAGTTTATCAAAACCATAGGAAACTTACGCGTAATGTTACGCGTAAATGTCACCTGCTATTCAGTTTACAATCGATGCTTTGATGTGAACCATTAACATATCGATGTACAATAAAGAAACAAGCAGTGTGTATGTGTATAAATCAATAATATATCTATCGCTTATCTTGAATATCTTTAAATTCTCGGTATCAACACATTCCCTACCAAATGACCCCGTACTCTCACCAATATGCGTGAAGTGACATGAAAAAAATCAATGCTATACATTTGATGAAGGTCAAAGAAGATAATTAAATATTGTTATATATCGCTGATATAATTTTAAAGATGGCCAATCTTATAAAGTTGACAAATACCAAAATTGCGTCCAAATTATCGTAGTATAACGTGTGTCGCGAAGACCAAGTCTGGAGGACCCTGTCCACTGAATATGAAGAAGAAAGTCAAATCTCGAAATTTCGAATTGGACTCTCCAAATTTTTTAACTCGAAACTCGAAATTTCTAACTCGAAAATTCTAACTCGAAACTGAAACTCGAAATTTCGAACTCGAAACTCGAACATGCTAACTCGAAACTCGGAAAGCACTAACTCGAAATTCGAAAATGAACTCGAAATCGAAAGAATAGCAACACCTACTGCTACTACTACTCCTACTCTTACTACTACTACTGCTACTGCTACTTCTACTAATGGCTAATGCTACTACTACTGCTACACTTTTTGCAGAATTAAATCCGTAACTTATGCTTAACTTTTCCATTGATTCAATTACCACGCTTTCAGAAGAAAACTTGGGTCAACGACCTATATCATAATGTTTAAACTGGTTAGTTATGTGAAGAGGACGGGTATTTTGTTACTCAACCAGAATCGTGGAAGGTGAAACACCTGGCGTATTAAACAAGGCTCCGCATACCGGGCCCATTGTAATATATTTAGTTAATGGTTTGCTGAAAGCTATACAGATCCATTGGTCACTGATATTTGAAAGAAGAAAATTTGAGTGACATTTTATTCATTTTTAAGAAATGTGCAAGTTTTATTATGGTAACAGACGGTTATTTTATGTCATGTAATAATTTATCAATAATTTTACAACGGGGCTTCTTTTGTCTTCCTTTGAATGGACTACGGAACTTGTTATGCAGCTTGTTATTTGGTCTACGCCCCTAGTCTAACTAGTGGTATACTCCAACACGCGTCAAACAAAGAAAGTTTGTTTCTGTTAAGGTGGGTGTCGATTGTATCATGGATGTTATAATGCTTTGTGTTGTTTTAGTGTTATTTTAAAAACTTGATGGCACACTAACGGTATCTTAATATGTTTTATTTCCACCACTGGCGAGTGCCAAATGTGTAAAACGTTTTTTAGGGAGTGTGAACTGCGCCCTATGATGAGATTGCGATCTATTCCGTATTGAATACGTGTTTACACCAATTTAGCACTCGAAGACCCTCTTTTAGGCCTTATTTGGGTGATTTGCTATAATGGAAAAAGCTTGACCCGCTTGACCAGCTGTATATCTGAACCCGCTGCTTCAGACCGCACGTGTGAGTTTCTGCCCGATATTATGGTCCAAGGACCATATAAGCAGTTAAATTAATTCATTAAGGCAGTGTCTCACTATTTTCCTACTCCAATCCGCCAACTCTGATGTTGTCATTGCAATATTTAACTCCAAGACAAAATAATAATGACGCCTATACTGGGGAATCCGAACCCAAGATTTCGGATTTCAAGATGGCACTCACAGACGAAGGCACCGCAATCTGAGCCGGCAGAAATCGTTTTTTTGTGAGTACTTAAATAAATACATTAACGGAATAAATAAAGCGCCCCACATAATCAGGAATAGCGCCGCTATGAGACGAGTGAATCGTTGAATAATTGCGTCCAAGACATATCTTCGGCCACCAAAAAAACTATATAGCTTTCAGACCGGGCGTCCATGAACCGGAGCAATTGAATTGTCAACAAAACAAGGTTAAGGTCCAACAATTTTTTTCTTACCCATTGCCTGAAGTTCGCGTTGTTGATGTTATGTGAGGTCCTCTTATTGTTCCCTGGTGTTTCTAACTGGAATTTTTGCTCCCTGAAAACTTTAAAAAAGACAAATTAACGGAGCACCCACTTCATCACGACCACATTTCTATTTCATACCAAGCATGCTAAGGTTTACGGATACGAGTGAATACCTATACCTTCACGTATAGTAGTTTAAAATGTAGAGCTTTGAAGTGACAAACGTTAAACGGTTTGAAAATAGATGCAGAGTTTTGCCAACAGTCATCACCCATCGAACACAAAAAACATGGGTTATCATTACAAATGGCTGCATACGCCGGTAGTTTGAGTGACGCTAGTACTTGGTATTGATCGGGAGCAATGAAAATCTCAGTGTTCTTTACCAGTTCTTCGGACAGTTGTTACAAATACTTGGGTTATTGGAGTAGCTATTCCCTCTTGCCTGGACTTGGAAGTTTTGAATGTAAGTACCATATTCTGCTGAACCAATAAGCCAATCGTTATACACGGTACCAAAACCTGGCCTTCCTTTATTTTCAAAAATGTTAATCATTTTGGGCACTGTAGGATGTTACGCTGCTCAAATAAGGGTCGAACATATTTGTTGAATCATTTGGCCATGTCCAGGAACAAACATTTAGTAGGGGATAGAGTCTAATAGTCAGGCTACAGACCATATTGATATTGTTAGTGTTCCACGGTTTCTACAGACCGTTTTTGCCCCTGCGGAATCTTGACTCCGACGGGTGCCAGACGAAAAACCTTGAGCATTTTCGAAGAAACAAAAATCCAAAATGACCACCAAAAAAAAAACACTATAAATTTTTTTTTTTAATTTTATTGATCAAAAAAGTGGTATTTTTGGCCTGGCCAGTCAAAACACACACTGGTGACAATTAAGGAGATTTCAAGGAGAAGAAGCGCCCCCAAATTTTCTCGAACCCGGGTTTTTTACATATGTGGAATATGCTTACCCATGTATTAGATCACACCTGAAGTGAAATAAGCCAAATACGACGTCTTTATGTAATAAGATGATTAGTTAATAAGAGATTAGTAGTTTCTGTCGGGCACGACATAAAGTCAAAGCATGGTTTTCTAGGGGACCGATTACGATAGCAGCAAGTTCACAAAACACGGTTTGCGTTTTTCTTTTGCACATGTTTGTCCACATAAACCTTCGAAAAGTTATCGGTAGGTGGTCTTACAACGATCTAGTGAAATTTGAGAGAAATCATATCCTAAAGAATTCTCCTCCGGTCACTTAAAATAGAATTCACTAACCACCTAAATAAGATTTATCTACTTTTGACCGTAGATTAGTTTTGTGAGAATGGTAACTTGGTATAATAATGATGCTTTAGCAATCAATATGGTGATTGAGACCATATGAATACTTTCAATAATTTGATAATCAATCAATAAACATCAAGATGGTACTGAAATTTAATTAATAAATAATCAAAGTGCTGTAATGTTTGTGTAAATCACTATATTCACCCAGAGCAGTTTATATATTCTACTTAAAGTTGATTGATATCTGCAAGATGTATCAAGGATGGGCGTCACTATAGCTGAAAATCTTCATTCAAGTAAAGGGCGGTGGGTAATTCATTTCATGCTGTTAGGATATATAATATTATAATATATTATTATAATAATATATATATTATATAAATATATATATATATATATTAATATATATATTTCAGGTGCCGACAAGGTAGTGGCAGAGCAGTGCTGGGTTTCTGACAAAAAGCTAAATTGTACAACGTTTCGAGTAATAACTATTCAGATTCTAGAGCAATAATTATCTAAATATATAGGAAAGGAAAAATCTTTCTTGTGCAAGGCATTATACAAATTATTCGGTTTTTCGTGTCTCCCGAAAATGCTACATAGGAGGTTTTGTCATGTTACAGTTTTTTTATTACATGTGAGGTTTTGCCTTTAAAGGTCAAATGCACATATGAGGTTTTTCCTCGCCCAGCCGACGCGATAGTGGCAACTTCGGTAACATGGACCAAAACCAACCTATTGCCAGTGTTGCCAATCAAGTTGGTTGGAAAATGATGAGATGATGTTTAAAGAAATACGTAAGATCTATTTTAAGTATTTTGCGATACTTTGAAAAACGACAATATCGCCAAACAGGTGTTTTGTCAGTGTTACCCCGAAATGCACATATGAGATTTTTCCTGCCCAACAACTATATAGATCTGATGATCGCACAAGCGTTACCCCACCGGGACACAGGCCTTTTGTACAGGAGAGCGTAATTAATGTAAAAATTCCAAAATAAGACACTCTGGAAGGCAACCGTTACTTCTGAGTTTCACGACATACCTGTTGTGCCGAAACACGGGCTTTTGGCAGTTAGGAACAAGCATGTATGTAATGTAGACGTAAATACGATCTTGTAAAGCCAAACGCACCCACATAGACCCCATGAAGAAGTCCCGCGTTCGTATAGCTATATCACCTCAGAAGATTGTATCTCAGCCGTGTGGGACTTTTTCCCCCCCCGTGGTGGTAGATGTTAGATGGTTATCACGCTTGCAATGCACGCAAGTGAACCGGGTTCGATTCCCGGCGAGTGCTCTTTTGAGGCTTTCTCTCTCTGATCTTTCTCTTTCAATTGAATTTTCTTCTTTATAGGCCGATGGCAATTTTTATAAATTAATACTTTAAAAATTTTTAATGTTGACCCCTGTCATCATCAGTCGACTGATGATGATATATATATAATATAGATATATTATAGTAATAGATATAGAGATATATATATATATTTTTTAAATATAGATATATATATATATATATAAGTATATATACGAATGACGAAAACGGCTTGTCCAGAGCTTTCGCTACAGAACGTAGCTTCTTCAGTGGAATATGATAACACGAATGTAAACACCATTATGGATACACATGACAACCTAATAAAACTGTATAGAAAAGTTATGGTGCTGGGATGCCGAGAACAAGTGGACAAAGTAAGGGTAACGATAATGGTGAGTGAGAATGTCATAACGTGGGTTGGTAAGTGCGAGCTTTGTTTAATATACAGAACTTTTCGCGGAGTTGCCAGCGAAATTGGTTGGATTTGTTCTCACAAACATTCTAGATATCATGATAATTTTAAGATCATCAAGTTAATGGTTACTTTGTGAAAAAACGCACAGCGACGGCTTTTCCTGATGTTTTAGACGGTTTTGTTTTATGGTGGATCTGGATTTATCATACTTTCAGGAAATTTCATTGACATTTTTGAACATGTTATGAGGTAAACTACATTAGCCACTGGTACAATCAGAAGTTTATGATATCAAAAAGATTGACCAGTGACGGCTGGAACTAGAAAAGGACTTGGCGATATGCATAGTTTGCAATCTACCACTTTGTTTTTTTTTTTTTTTTCAAAAGTTACATTTTCAGCTGATCGGGGATTGCGAAAAAAACCCTTTGCGTTAAGCAATATGTCGCGTAAATTAGGACGCGTCTGTACGAGATGAAGAGGAAAATTGGTAACGCGTTTTGGTGGCGTGGGTGAGTTGAGTGGATGATAGGTCAGTGCTTTTTAATGATTAGATGTTGATTGGTGAGTGCGCGTCAGATGTATAAGATGCTTTGTTTTATTATTGTGGAGCGTCATTTCTTTTGGAACTGGCTTTAGAAATCTGTGATCGACAATGATGTGTTAACCACTATTAAGTAAATGTGTTTGAGCTCATTCGATATTTTGTGAAAGTCAGATTCTTCGGAACATATGTGTCGAAAGTTCTTAGAGTGACTGATGTCCGTAGGGGATGCTGTTTGTGCGTGTATCGGGTGGGGCAGCTAGAGTGGGTTGAAGGGTAAATGTGTTGTCTGTGGGTCTGGTTTGTGTAAATCAGTGGTTAACGGTAATGTGTGCTTGTTAGTTGTGAGTTTGACTTTGACGTCGAGGAATTGCGATTTCTGATTTGGAAATTTGTGATATGTGAATGAATATGCGCATTGAATGCATTGGCGTGCGTGTTCTAGGAATTGGGCAGATCTCATCAGTATGGTCCAAATTAAAAAATATGTCGTCTCTGACACGGAGCCGAAACAGAGGTCTTTGGATGCGCATTAAGGAGAGTTCCATTCTGGAGCTTACCCCATGAATATAGTTTGGTTTATTAGGGTGGCGCCAGACTTAACCCCCCCCCCCCATTAACAGGTTCCTGATACATGAATTAAGTTTCATATTAAAGGTGAAGTTGTTTATCCCTCGGCACAGTGGGCCAGGGGGGTGTCAATAATTAAAAAATCGAACCTTCACAAGGTCAATTTATGTTTCCAAAAAAAGCAAGTAAACAATCCAGACATAGTAAATCTGATTGTTTTGACTATATGAAATCCCGGGGGAATGCCAAAACATAACTGGAAGTCACGGGCCAACGCATAATGTAAAATTTGCAGGTACTTTTTTCCTAAAAAAAGGCGTAAACATTTGGCAGATATTTCAGTTGTGTTATCATTTCAGCCCTTAATAGATGGAGTCTGGAGAACTCTCTGTATTTATATATTTATAATTGCCCTTTGTTCTATACAACATGTCTCTAAAACTATTTTCAGTATCTTTTCTTGGAATTGGAAGGTCATATATAGTCAAGAGTCTAATTTGATCACTATTCGGAACTTTGGTTAAAAAAATGACCAGTACCTTTTTTTGCCTATACATGGCCCCCTCTTCTAACCACCACTAAAAAGTTCAGCCATATATGTAAGGTGAATGATAAAACAAAAAAAAATGTGGCGCCACCAGCCGGCCTCCGGGATCTAGAGGGTCGTTTTTAACGCCATCTGAAGAAAAAATTCTGCTCGTGGCAAGCAGGTGGGCAAAAGTTAGTAGGGCCTATGCAGTGCTGCCAATAAGGCTTACACTTTTCCAATAGGGTAATATACAAGATCGATACAAGACGTTATGATGGTTATTATATGCCACAAGGTGTTCAGAAGGTTCGTGGCATGAGATCAGTCGTCGTACCAAGGAGCTACCCATTGCATTGCTAAGTGAAGAGGCAAAAGCGGGGTCTAACAAGCAGGTCAAGAACTTCGAGAGTTCTTCACTAGGAAAGGTTTCCCGAATGAAGACTAACGAGGATCTCATGCGGAGGCTAATGGCTCATTCTGATCCATTACATGCATCCTTAAGAAGGTTCATGTCAAGGAAAACGAAAGAAAGCTGAGCTTCCTGCAGACAGCAATGGGCCATGCCCTAGAAAGCTTAACCTTCAATCATCCTATAAAATGCTATGCGTAATTATTACTCGATTGAATACTCCATCGAATGTATTTCTAGTTTTATCTTACAATTTTCCATTATATATCTATAATTAATATTATATTTTTCAATAAATTGCTCCAAAAACGGTGTTTGCGGGAATCATTCTTTTTTTTTATCGCGATAGCATTTGCCAATCCGAAATATGCAACAAATTTGTCCGCAAGAGTAGGAAAATCAGTTTGTGTGCACTTTTTGCACATGGTTCAATTGGAGGTGGGAATGTAGGAGGAAGAGAAGGTAAACAGTTGAACAGGACCTTCAGTCTCTCATTCATTCTGAGACTATATGGACTTCATTTTTCACGAGCAGCAAGAAAGACTAGTTTAATTTCCTTGCCAGTATAGGAGTCAGATTGTTTTAAAATACCCAATTTACAGTAAGTTTAAACAAATAATAAATTTGTTGAAAACATCTGTAGGTCAAGCGATTGCCGCACAGATATGTTCCAATTTCTATCAAATCCCCCCCCCCCCCCAATTATGGAAAGAGTGTACTATTATTATTTATGACTTATATGGCATTATCTAGAGATTAATTTATAGTTGCTATAAAGTATGAAAGATTTATCAAGAGAATGTTGGTTCTATAACTGTTAATGGGTTGTTACGAGTCTGTGATCATTACCATCTGCAAATATTGCCCGATAGAATATTATTCGGTATTGTCTTAACGGCTTCAGTTCAACATTATACATCCGATCTGAAAGCTCTTTAGTTTTTAAAAGCTAATGAACTGCAGTTTAAAATGTGTTAAAGTAGCATATATGTAAACTTAAGGTCACAGGTCTCAAAATGAGGGCGCTTCGGTGGTTGGTTTACTTTTTTGGGGGACCACCCTGTCTAGATAAAACGGTTAATCTGAAGACCTAATAGCAGCCAGATTAGGATTCAGCGGTCACACAAAAAAAAAAAAACCTAGCATAGTACCAAATTAGTTACCCAACTCCAACGGTATAAAAGATGGTATTAATTTATGACCGAGTGATCGAGAGGTTGGTTTTTGGGGACCCCTGTATGGATAAAAATTAAACAGTATCTGACGGCCACAATAACAGTCAAAAATTCGAATTCAGCCTCACAAAACCCATCCGTACCAAATTTTTGGCCAAACTCTTCAACGGTAGCGATGTATTAATTTGACCGAAATCGAGAAAGAAAATCTGCCTAATGTGCCTCGAGGCGCTGTGCACACATATACAGCGAATACCGTAATCAATGTAATATCTCATTGCCTCACTGGGACTTCATATGAAACGTTTACCCAAACCAAGCAAAATTAAATTAAAATTTGCCGAAATCAAGATGGGGTCGTGATTGTGTATTGTTTTCAGGTGCTTAAAGAATGTCATCAGAAGAAAATAAGTGGAAAAACAAGCCACTGACATGTTATTATGAAAATAAATGGATAAGGATTACTGTAAGACTAAAAAAAATGAAGACAATCGTCTTGGTTTCGAAATCCACAAAATCTTGGTGGAAAATTGGGTCAAAAAATCCAAAATGGCGGATGTGCAATTAATGATCAGGGACGACGAAACCTGTGAATCATCCACTAGGGTCGATTCTAGCCATAATTTGGTCAGAATGATATGACCGCTGACTCAGCTATCTATATGTGTATTAAAGTTGTGACAAGTGGTCCCTAGTGGTCATTTTGCCCAAATCTAAGAAATCCTCCTACAAATAGCGTTTTCTAATCTTGCCATTTATGCACATGCATCGGCCTATGCCCAGTGCTAGGTACACAGCCTTTTGATCTAGTATTAAGCAGGTGGTCATTTTGGCCATTTGAACCAAAATACAGAATGACAATTTTGAAATTATTCTTCTCCTGAAATTAAGTTTTGGATTGATGCCCCATCTTGTAGTCATTTTGACCTAACACACAGGAAATCTCATACTCTTGACAAATACGCCGAGCTGATTATAACAAGACCGCTAGGAACGGCAGTGCACACTCATCGCCTGCGGCCAGTGAATATGGGATGAAACAAAATTTTGATCAGTAGTTTAGTCATATCGACCATTTGGTCACACAGCACAGCTAAGTTTGTCTTCCGTTAGAGCACAAATTTCCCCCTTGTTATTCTTTGATTCTTTCCAATCGGCTTCTAAAATGCTATAGGGCCAAATGCTTGTTGAGCCGATTTCAGCCAGATTGGGACAGAAAGACCGCTAACCCAAGTGATGTGGGTTTGTACACAGTTTGACAAAAGGGTCACCAAAACGGGCTATGGAGATCATAACCCCTTTTTGCTTCATCTCCAACAGTTCGTGTGCGTTATCAATGCAATTTCGGGCACAGTGATTGTCAGGTGCATAGACATATGGGGTTGTGTGTTCGGTGTAAACAGAATTTGGACAAAAGTCATTCATTGATGTTCATGGTCAAAAAAGTGGAAATGTCTCTAAAACCTGCAATATTTCAACATACTCATAGTATTACACGGCGCAGTTGGCTTGATCTTAACTAGACTTAGTCAGAATACCCCGTGACCCCATTCTTTAGATGGCTTTCACAGAGTTGGGTCAAAGGTCAATGAGTCACTGCGAGCCAAGTTGATCATCATCCTTTTTGCTCCTTCAGCCCAGTTTAGATATTACTACCAATGCCCCACTTGGTCACTAGTACCAGATCCAGGGTCGCGGGGACATAGTCCTCCACACATTTTCAATACAAATTAAATCCAGGAGTGCAAAAAAGGGGCAAACTTCAAATGCATCTTGTAGTAAAGGTTGATATCAACAGAAAGAACACACTGACTAGACACGTGCACTAGTGTTGTCCAATTAATTGTAATAGGGTTGTACACAGATTTCGCATCGCAGTGGTATATTATCATTTGGTCCGTTGGTTGTTAACAGAAGTTCATCTCTATATTTTTTTACCAATTCCCATCCAAGGTTTTTAAGACCCATCGTTAAAAAGATGCTGGTGTTTTCAATCAAGGGCACGCGATCATCACTCTGGAATTGTCACCGGACTGGGGTTAACATTGGGATCCTGGCTACTACGACTGTCTATCTGGTCTTCACATTAGTGGTTGCATAAGTAAGGTCAACTATAACCGTATTCAATAGCCCAGCCATGTTGGTGGGCAGGATAGACGCATTCCAGTACTTACAATACAGTTCACTGTCAATGGACCCTGTGCAATCGTAAACATGGATCGATTGAACAGCTTAATGGATTGTAGTCTGGAATGTAGGCATATTGCCCACCAACAAGTATGCGTGGCTGACGTCATATTGAATACGGTTCTTGTAGAATTTCAAAAATAAGTGAGACCTCCTTATTTAAAAGTGTTAAGGTCTGTCCATGCACCGTGACGAGGTAAGAAGGAAATATTGAAAATGGCAACAGGTAAAAAAGTCTATGAGACTCATACAAGACAAAAATAGAAATTTTAGGCTAGTAAATAAATGTGGACCTAGAATATACTATTTCACATCTATTAATATAGATGATGTTTCAATGAAGTATCGGGATGACAACACCAGCATTATGTTCATTAAACTTTGATATTTGAACATAACTTACATTGACACTGAAAAATATTCATTCCTTATTCCTTATCACAGCATTGAGAAATAATGCATTCTTCTCTCGATGGCACACATAACACAACTAGTTTTTATTGGTCATCAAAAATGGGCCACCTTGTATAAGAGATTAGCGCAAAACGGAATTTGACATCCGCCAACATGGTATAAGTGCTTCAATCATTAACTACATTTGTAGAACTCAATGCATTTATCGTCCAGTAAGCCGATTCTGTACGGCAACTTTGTCCATGGTCACCCCCCCCCCCCCAAAACAAAAATAATTATGTTTTGTAATGGCAACAAAGGCCTAGTCTCTGCATGGCCGGGGATGGAACCCAAATCAATCCCGCCCCTATCTCGATATGCAAGGAGTCTCACGTAATTTGAAATCTACTATAATAATTCGCAGCAACTTCTTTAAGAAAATATGGCGTTAATGACCAGTTGCTTTTGGAAGAATTACGGAAGAGTGGAAGGGCCAAGTTCTATTTTAATTCCATCTATGTGAAGTTGTACAATGACTTGAATGGGAGGAGGGATTATAAGGTCAAAAATAAACATATTGAATAGGAATATATACAGACTGTCTCAAAAAAAATCAAAGATTATTATTTCTTTTGGCCAACTTAGGTTCATCTCAACTGGAAGTTAACTTATTCTTTTTTAGGAAAGTTCCAGCTTTCATGCGATTTTAGTTGGTGTGATTTGGGTGCCTGGTTCAAGAGTTACGACCAATTACCCGAGACACTTGAAAACTCGTTGGTCCAGTTTCGGCTTTCAAGACATTCTTTACTGAAAATTAAAATTAAAAATAGGTATAAAGTGCTGCTCCTTGTGATATAATATATACATTTATAATGTAGAATAAAATACATGTAGAATTGGAAAATTAAATTCCAAATAGTCTTGTTGTCTCGGTTTTACTCCAGATTTCAAAGGTAGAACCATAAAACACTCGTTGAAAGTAAACTGAGGCCTTTGAGCACCAACCATCCGTTACTTTATTGTTCTTTGTTTAACACTGATTTCTTCATTATGTTTCTCCCTAGAACCTTGGAGGTAGTGTGAATGAGCGAGGGGAAATTGACTCTCCCCATAAGAGGGTTGTCCACACATTTGTCCCAAATAGATTTGTGGCTGTCTCCTTCGTTTCAGCAGTAAAATTCCCAAAATATACATGAATTTCACGAGTATTGTTCCGTTGAAGTGAGCCCCCTCCATTCCCCCACAACAGAATTTCTGAGGCTTTCATGTTTGAAAATAATATATTGATTAGGATTCAATGCTGGTAATCTGCTCTCTATTCATCCCAACAATGCTAGTGGTGGACTGTAGTGACAGATCTCATGTGGTGTGCAAATCTGGTAAATTTGAATTTCTGTACATAATACTTTATGCATTGATAATGAAAAAAAAAAGTTACACAGGGTAAAAAAAAATGTTCCGATTGTGTTGACAAGCACGCCATGTATTTGTCTGTTACAAGGATTCCAAAAAGGCATTTCCAAAAAGGTTTATTCTACCTATGGCTTATAGTTCCTTATTTCAATCCTTTCAAGCTAGGGAAACACTTTGCACCACATATACCTGAATCACACAACTTTTAACGTTTGCCCCAGTAACCACCAAAATGACTTTTTCACTATTTTACAGTTTTTACCCCTTAACGCCGAACTATAGCCATAGATTAGTGTAAACTATACCTTTTTGGAATCCTTGTAACCAACCAACGCAAGGTGTACTTTGCACACATTCCGAACATTTTAAAATTTGCCCCCTGTCCAAAGTTTGAACCCAAGCTGGGGTCCATTAGGGGGTTGGCACTGCTTCCATCATTTTTATGGATTATCATTGCCCAAAGACTTTTGTGCAAAATTCCCAATTTTCCGAACGCATAAACCCAACACTCTTCACACATCCCCTGCTAAAAGATGCTACCCCTTATACACATTTTACACCGTACTACACCTTGATTTCTTGACCTTCAGTAACTGGCCCCAGTTTTATTTTATCCTTTGTGTTCAATTGACAATATCTCCGGTAGGGTGCCTCAATTGGGATGAAATAAACACGGGGATTTAGCTAGGACTGGTCCGCATAATAAAATCAAAATATCCACAGAAAAAAAACAAATGCAGTTTTATATTTTTACAATTTTTAGTTTGATTATATTTTTTTCTGGGACATTTTGTCTAATATTTGCGTCTAGCGCAGAAAATTTACTTTTTAGAGTAAATGCAAAGACCGCTAGGTTTTTTTTTCATATTCATGGTCAAAATGACTGTCAATCATACCTCAACCTGAATCTTGTGTATGCCACCTCCTTTTCTGACAAGGAGGGGGTTATCCCTCCAATACTCCTGGAATGTAGCCAAACGCACTTGTTCTCCTCTCTGTAGACCTCTCACATAGTTTCATGTTATGACTGAAGATATGCGCAATCCAGCTCATAGAAAGAAATGGTGTTCAGTACAGTCAATAAGATGTTTTTTTTAAATCATTACCCATTTTTACATTAGATTCGTTTGTCAGAGCACCCAAAAGTAAAAAATTATTTTTGTCAAAATATCTATTTTTGGCAAAAAATGATGAAAAAATCACCTAAAATTCTCACAAACAGCCAAGTAAAACTGCTTTATTATGATCAGTTGACCCTTTTTTACATAAATTACCGCTAGTCCAAACCCTCAAAAGGTAAAAATATGAATTTGTATATGATTTTTAGTCACAAAATGGCCTAATATCACAAAAACTCTTGAGCACGGTCAATACGACTGCTTTTTTGGAATCTACGCCCGCATTTTACATAAAAAATCCACTCAACCTTCTGCACCAAAAGTTGTGATTAAACCCACTTAATCTCCTAGAGTATCTACTAGGTTACACACCACAACTCACTATACACAATAGTCTATGGGAAACATGGCAACTTTTGAGCATGTTTCCTTCACCATTAAAACTCTCACAGAGGAAATGCACAATTCACCACAAAGTAAAAGCTAAAATCACCAATAACCATTTGGAACATACATGTATGATGACCAGAGGTTAGTTACGAGTCACCAAACTCACCGCACATCAGACTGGCAACACAAGATTCTCTATAGTCCCCAAAGCTAGTAAGGGTCAAATCGATGTGAAATTTGATGAGCGCAGAGTAAATTGCCTCAAATTCACTGTCCAAATGCCACTTAGTTTGAAGAAAACATACCAGTCTACAGTCAATCACGAAATTCCCCCACTTTCTTAATATCCTAGTGCATTTTTCAGACCTGTTAAAGCATTTTTTTCAGAAAGTAGTCCACCCAATATTTTGTATCCTTACGCAGGCCAGGTTAGTGTGTAATAACCTTTAGTCAAATAAGCTCAACTGGCATTAGCGATGTAAATAACTGGTATTACTAAAACAAGATCGAGGACCGAAGACTAAGCAACCAGGGAGAAGACAGAAGATCGCGACTATTGATCCTTTGTCTTCGGTCTTTGTGTTCATATATGTGAATGATACGGGTGTTACAAAACCGAGGACCGAGAATCCTGAGGAAACCAATATTATTACTTTGGCTCATCTTGATGCGCCGGCTAGTAACACCAGATGACCCATCATCGTATTCCTTTGTTGTTTGCTTATATGCAAAAGAAGCTGAAGTATTGTTGTGAGTTCTTTTATTTAGGCTTTATGGTAGTACGGCAAAGGTTGTACTCTTGGAACTCTTCCACACTACTTCAAAAATATCGACGTAGTAACTGCAATTGCCACGTGCGGAATTTCTGTTGGAATGATGGCGGGCGGGCCAATAACCCAAATGTTACTCGATACATACGGCTGGCGAGGAGCCATGATGCTGCTTGGATCTGCTGCCCTTCATATTTCTTTATTTGGCGTTGTGATAACGTGTTTTGAAAAACAAAGATGTGTCGTTATTAGTTCCACGCCAAAGCGCAAGATAAATGGACGTGGTTCTGCACCTAAGATGGCTGAAAAACCATTGGACAATACGCAAGCAGTTCCACTCAGATGGTTCACGCCCATCGTTTCAGTCCTTTGTAATCTTGTAAGCATGGACTTAATGAGATATGATGGTTTCATGAATGTGCTCATTCTATCTGCAGCTATTGGTTGGAGTTTCACAAGCTGGCTTATATATCTTATTCCACACGCACAAGAAAAGGGCGTCATACCAATCACTGCCTCTTTGCTAGCAGTTTTTGGCGGGCTTGGAAATCTTCTTGGTAAGTTGTTTTTTCCAGTGGTAAAGACAATCCTATCAAGCAGAACAATCATCTCTATTACATGTGTCATTAGTGCCGCTTCTATCGGCTTTGATCCACTACTGACCTCCTTTGACGGCATGGCTGCATCGACGACGATTTACACCTTTTCAGTAGGTCTTTTATACACCACTGTGCTTGTTCATAGTAGAGAAATTGTTGGCAAAGAAAGGACGACAGCCGCTTACGCCTGGTTCTACGTTATATTGGGAATATTTTCAATTACAGGTAGCTTTTTTACAGGTAGGTGTACTATTATGTTTTTTAGTAAATGTTTACTAGTCAAAATGTTTTGGATCTGTCCATACTATTAATAATATGGCACCAAGTTACTTCGACAATAATTTCCAAAATCTTACTTCTATAAAGTAAGCACAAGGAACAGTAGGTCTGGTCAACTGTTTGTTCCAATGTATAAGACTAATTATGGTAAAAATTCATTTCTGTGTAAAGGCGCAGTAACTTGGAATGCTATATCCCTAGATATTCGACAATCTGCAACATTGATGTCATTCAAAACCAATTTAAACAAACAAATAAAAAAAATAAAAAAAATAAGTGGATTTTTTTTCTAAACTCTGTAGACAGAGAACTGGTTAACACACCCATGTGGAAATGGTTGATATTGTGATTTACCAAAATTCTTATCCATTGTAGTTTAATTATGTGGATCTCTAATGATTGTCGTGGGGATTTTGATTCATGACATGTGAAGTTTACAATTTTGGTGTGTAATTGTATACTCCAATTTGGTGGTATATGTAGATGCTTAAATCAGTATTTAACAATGTAAATTAGTATTTTGTTTCAATTGTCATGTGTTGGTAGTTATATATTACTAAATGTTAATGATGCATTAAACTTTTAAAAATATGTTTTATGTATTTGTACTTTTATGCGTTCACAGGGCCCTACTGAAATCAACCCTTTGAGTAGGTTACCCTGTCAAAATATGGTTAATAAATAAATAAATACGAAGGTTACGGCGAGGGGTCGTACCAAAATTTTCCACGATTAAGTCGCTTACTGTATTTTGCGAACGAAAGACGAAATGACACGAATAGGCTCAGTGCCGCTCAAGCACCCACTGATTACAAGCTTTATTTAGTCACCATACAATTGTACATGGCGGAATACAGGGTTAATCATGGACATAAGAGAGAAGGAACTAAACGCGAGATCCACAAATATCACTAAACCAATATTACCCATTCATCTCGATAAAAGCCAGGCACCCGATGTGTTGATCTTACCTCTTTGCCCGATCCGATGCAGTAACAGCGTGCTGCCAACCGCTTCAAGGGGGGGGGGGAGGGTGGTATATGGGGTTTGAAGCAGTGAACTTTGAAATGAATTTTTCTGAGTTCCTAAATAGGGGAATATACATGTTATATATATATGTAGCCATGCACAAGTTTAAAATCCATGCCAATTTTTGCTCTGGTTGCCATGGGAACCCCCGTACGGCCTCGAATTGGCTAAACACTAGAACGAATGTAACTAAATAACTAAACATGCTACTGGGACGAAACTACGAAAATGTGGGTGACATATGCAGGGATGGTAAATACGGGGAACCATGAAGGTGGATTTTTGATACCGTTGCCCTGGCAACCGGCAATCGACCCATCGCATAATTTCATGGGTCATGACTTGGAACACACTTGAAAATAGGCCTTCATGGTTCACTCGGCTATATGTGATTAATATGTGTGCCAAATTTATGTTCATGCATGTAGCGTTTGTTAGTTACGTTCGTTCTCGTGTTGGATGTTTGCGTATTTAACGAAACGGAGTTATAGGCCTCGAAAACCATTTAGACAAAATTGAGCGCGCTTTTGATGGAAATTGGAATTATTTTTTTTAAATTTCATTTTATACGAAGTCTCTAATTATTAAGAAAGAATCATTCGAAAATAGGTTGCACCATTGTCTGTAATAATTGGTAAAATTTAATTTCTTAAATATCGCAGGGTGAGAAAACAATATAATAATACATAAAAATTCACTTACCCAGTGAACATTTAATAAAGTTGAAATTATGGAACGAAGGAAAAGGATAAATATAAGTATTATATACTTCATTAGCCAAAATGAATGTGTTAATAGTTCATACATAACTCTTTTAAAAAAATATCTCAAATATACCCCTTGAAATTTTCACATGATTAACAATATAGGAGATGATGATTTTGGCAAATTTCGCATTTACACTCACTTGCCTTGATCAGCCATATCTCGGGAACCGAATGTCTGACTGCGATAAATAAAAGCTTGTGTAGATTTACAGTCTACCACAATAGCCATTGCATGTATCTCATTTTCTGGATTGAACAATTTTTTATCATAGTCAGACCACAATACCCCCCCCCTTAAACTACAGAGAGGTTCTTAAGCAAAGTCCAACCTTTGAAACGTCTCTAAGGAGGTAAAGGGTGAGTCGCCTTGTGGAAAGAAAGACTTGCCATCAACCAAGAACATCTAGCGGTATTGACCCTGGTGCGCACTCCACTGGAGCTGATCCTCATGGGACTTAATGGCGATGAGGCCTCAATAGATTGGAAACACAGAACTGGCCGATTAAGGTTTCCTTGCAGAAGTGGGGCTATCTGGAAGCAGATAAGGACACTACCCGTGGTTTGTGGAACAGGATCACAGACAATGGAACACCTCTTGGTCTGCTTACTGCTGGAGCAACAATGCACACCCAAGGACCTGCGGAATTCAGTGAAGCAGCCAGACGCGTTGTACCCATCTTTGGATATATGAGAGACACAGTGTTTGGACACGATAAGAAGAAGAAGAAGCGGTGTTAAGACTGTCCACAAAACTTTGTGCTTTCACCGGATGGTGTGCCCCGTGCTGTATGCGTCTTTGGAATATGCGGTACGCATTGTTTCCATGATTTCGTTGAATGTTGATGTCACCAAATAAAGGAAAATTCCTACAGAAATACCGGAAAACCCTATTAAAAATCCTTTCCCTTTGCGGGACTAGGACTGTCGAAAATAAGCTTGCAGTTTGAGATTTTGTGACGTGACCCGTAGATTGTAAAAAACTCTTGTGAAAATGATTTGAAAAATGTTCGATCATTGGCCTACTCTTAGAATTCGTGGATGGAAGTTTCAGTGTACTTGTAACAAAAGTAATGTCTGAATTGTTGCCCAAGCATACGCCTTCATGTAAATTTTAGCTCCAAACCTAAAAATTGTAGTAGTTTTTAAACTGTCAGTTTTATATTAAGAAGCGTTAAGGAAGGACGAATGGTACTTATGAAAGTTTTAGTGGTTAATTGTATTAAATTGTTAATCTGAATTTTTGCCAAGAGAAAGGCAGAAGAGAAGAATTTCTGTTCAATTGGTAACAACATCGGCAATAACTGAATGTCTTGATGAACGCTCATGTGGTAATCCCGCACGGCTACTATCAGAAAGAGAAAACCGTGGTAAACCAGAGCATTCACTTATCTCGCCAAGACGTCATAGGCTGAAAGGAAGAAAATGCGGGAAGTCAAGGTTGGAGCTGATCGCAAAATTATGGAATGCCAAGGAAAGTATGTATTGCAAATGTATGAAAGCTAAATATACTATTCTGATAAATGTGTGGTGCCAAATACTAAAGACGATTTTTCGTACTGTAATAATCTTCGAACAATCGGGCTGGCCACTGCTACCATCACAACCCTAAAAGACATGGGGCAACAAATTTGGTCAATTTTTCAAGAGTAAAATACGTAAATCGTGTTGAACTATTGTACCAATTATAGATGCTTCTCAGTTTGTTGACACTTGTTCTCCTCTCTGTAGACCTCTCACACAGTTTCATGTTATGTGAAGGTGAGGTGAGCCATGTTATTTCAAAATATCTAATGACTTCCTTGTATCCTTATTCTCAACCTTACGTGGTTTAGGAAACAGCATTGGGACTCAAATTTACATGCTTTAAGAACCATTGTTAATGCCTCTTTACAGCCAAGGTGTTTTCCTCTAAGCTCATAAAGCAATTGTAACACCTCTGCTTAAGAAAACATCTTTAGATGAGGATGAGCTAAGAAATTAGAGACAGTCATTAATTGAAGTTACAGGTAACTGATTGAGAAATGTGTTGCTCTTGACAGCTGGTTGATCACATGAACATGAATAATCTTTCCGACCCCTTACAGTTCTGCTATCGTTCCCGACGAAGAGTACTGAGAGCTGCCTTAATCAAAGTGAGTGATGATATCGTCAGTGAGAATGAATCAAGGGAGTTGTTTTTGTGTGTACTTGTGGACCTCAGTGCCCGCATTTGACAAAGTAGATCATAAGATCTCCTAAATCGTCTTCAATATCGTTTTGCCATCACAGGTGCTGCATTAGAGTTGGCGAGTGAAGTAGAAAATAGTGCACACCTGCCTTATGAGATAATTCAACTGGTTATTGTCCTGGACCATGATTTCTCACACGTGCTGAGTGATGGATTGGCAGCTCTTCTGCTGAGGGTGATTATGGTGGGATTTAATAACAAAGGCGGCAACGTGATATAGGGTCTTTAACACTAGTGTGTGATAGGTCCTTCTGTCCTATGCCCATGGTTTAATTCAGTTGGTGCACTGAGCCTGTTTCGTTTTGTTGTGCATAATACAGAAAGCCGAATAGTCAATGTATTAATTGTGGCTTATTATATTCGACGAAACGAAACAGGCTGAGTGCACCCATTGGATTGTAATTCCGTCAGAGGTGATAACGGAATAAAGCCTGTGATCCATTGGGTGCACTGATCCTGTTTCGTTTCGTTTCGTCGAATATAATAAGTCTTAAATGCGACGTGATCCTTAAACTGGCCAGAAAAAGAAACAAACAAATAAAAACAAACAAACAAAAAACAAAACTCTAACATCGTGGACGAACTATGGTTACTCGCGCACTTTAATATTTAAAATATATATATATTATAATTCTTCGAAGACCAAACTGATTATTTCATTGACAATTCCATTTAGGATTTAGATTCAGTCGCACGTCCCTATTGACAGTTCATCTTGTTCATCTTCGCCACACCCCCCCCCCCTTATATTTTACAGCTGGGTGTGGCGCCAGCAGGTAGCTATAGCAGGTTCAGAAAATTTCTTCAATTTGCTCGCAAATGATAGTCCAGGCCATTGGAAGAATAAAGATATATTTCACACATACAATTACCCAAAACAGAGACAATAGTAAGAGGCTAAACACAGGTAATTTGTAGACAAACCTTTAAGTTTGCCGTAACATTAATCAACAAATGTGTCTATTACATGAATATCATAGACTCGTACTCATTGATATTAAAAGCACAAAGGTCACAGACCGGTCAAACAAGGTGCATGCCGTGGGAATCAACGCCGGAGTGTTTGCTTGTGTTTATAACGCCATTTCCTCGTCTTCTGCTGAATTAAAGGTCAACGAGAGATTTCACATCAGGTGTCCCTAAAAAAATCGAAACTACTGATTTTTGCCCTGATGGAAAGCTTTCCATCAAAAATATTCACAGGATTAAAGAAATGTTCTTTGGTACAAAAATTGTGAAATTTCTAATTTCGTATAGGAGCAAAATTACGAAATTCAGCGTATGTTTTATATTGAAATATAAGTAAATCAAAATCGCCGTTTTTCTCTCTTTTAAGACATTTTTGTAGCAAAATACAAGGTAAGAAATCTATTTGAGTGTCTAATCTATATGAAATTACTATTTTGACACAATAATTGGGTGCCTCCAAATCTCTTGTTGAACCATTAATGTCACCGGCAACATTAATTATAAAATAGATCGGTTTACCCGTAAGCGCGATGATTTGGGCTTAATAAATTCAGGCGAGTGCTAATGTATATACAAGCTTTAAAACCATGCAAAACATTAATTTACGGCCCAAACCTGGTAGGCTTTTAGGCCTTGGGCCCCTGATGTGCGTTTGGGTATCTCGACCCCAGAGGTCAAAGTCCAAGGGATACAGGGTCCAATGTTTAAAATATAGGAGACCGCTC
>JAMKCH010023228.1:0-41024 GCA_023653785.1 Ophioderma brevispina
AGCATCTGTAATTATGACTCATCCATCGGACACCACTATTGCCCAAGCCTTACACTTTTAAGTGCCTTTTAAGCACTTTAACTACATTGCCTTTGCTTTGCTTCCACCATTGAGATTTCGGTATAGCAACCAGACAAACATGATCTGTGAGCAGTGGCAGCGCTATCCCTTCAGTTCTTGCTGCCCCAATACGTCTATCATGGAGTCCGGGAGCTGTACCCTCCATCAAAGTTGACAAAGTGAATTACTGAAATGCCACAAGAACAAAGCAAGATGACACCATCGTGTCATCACAGATGGTAACTTTTATTCACTGATTGCCTAATTGGCACAGTTCGATTTTTTGATGTATAATAACATCAGGGTCCATGGATTTTGAGATAGTAACACTAATCACAGCCCTTGTGGTCTTCATTGGGATCAATCTTGGTTCTGTCACACAATCGTGGTAATTGTGGTAATAAGAGCTTGTATGGTAGCCACAATGCGCACCACGCAGTCTGCCTCCCAGTTGAATTTTATCAGCCTTGATGAATAAAGTGCATTGATACTTCACTTTATTCCGTCAGGCTGCTGAATTCAACTTGGTGCAGACTGCCGTGGGTGCGCAAATGTGGCTACCCGGCTTGTAGGCTCTCTTCGGTGTGGACAAATCACATCGATAATCTGAACTTTGCTCCATTAAATTCAAGGTCGACCTGCTGGAGGCAGAGTTCTTTGACTGGTGACGCCTGCTTGCTTCTATAGCCAGCACTAACCACTTCTAGTACTCTGCCCTGATGCTGCTCCTTATCGTGTCCAACTACAGGGTTCTCAAATATGATGCAGCCAGAGGTGTGTTACAATGTTGCTGCTTCACCTGAATTCTGCACGGTCCTTGTCTGCATTGTTTGCTCCCCACCAGCATTGGGCAGCCCAGAGATGATCATGTAGCATCCCGATCCACTTGCAGGCCGCCCCACCTCCTCAAGGGAAAACCCAAATCGCCGACCCTGGGTTCCCAACCTGCCGTACAAAAAAACCGCACAACAACCCGATGATCCACTCCAGGCGGAAGATGCTCAACGCATGTTTCAATACCAACAGACACCACTTGGTTTGATAACAAGCCTATTCTCCACAAGCGACACACCGCAAACCCCTAGAGACTGTTTGCAAGGGGTTGGAATTTGCTTAATAAGAACACTCCTCTGGATTGGTTAGCAACGGGTCCCTGGTCCAGACATTGGGTAATTCACATACCATCAGCCATGCTTACACCATGCCCGCCACACAACGACGGTATGTCCGGCAGGCACTAACTCCCGCCAGCTGCACCAAGTTGCCTGTTGAGCTGGTGATCATAGTAGCATTCGAATTAAAGGAAAAAACAACACGTCTCTTTACCACAATTTCCCATTATGTATTTCAAGGTGCCATCGACGGAGTCCTGTACAGTCCCTTTAATTTGGCCTTTGATGTTATCAACACCTCAAACGTCAAGCTTCTGCCCATCAGGGATCAGTTGCTTCACAAATGTGATTACGGCCGAGTTTTCACTTGCTAATGACAGCTCCTACATTCTCATAAGCTCACTTTGTCTCTCTCCCAACTCCGAGCATACCATGATAGACTTGGGGCAACTGCCAAGTAGCACGTAAAGAGAGTCCACAAATGCTCGTTGCTCTTGATTTGTCTGGTTGCCTACCATACTGACTTTGGGGTTTGCAAAGCAAAGTGTATGAAAATGCTTTGAAATGTTTCAACTGAGAGCTTGGCAGAGAACTACTGTATTTGTTTGCGTCACATGTGACATTCGGTAGGTAATGAGAGAAAAAAAAGAAAAGAGAGTATGGCAAAAGTCGCAAAAAACATCAAGTTATAGTTTTAACACCAACTAACGAATGCATTCACAAGGTAATGTCCAGCGTAACCCATTTTAAAGTGTGATTTTGGAAGGCATCACATAGATGAAAACCACCCCCATCCTGGATCCATGCATCTATGGATGGCTCAAACACAACCAAATAAGTCCCCGTACCCTGTGATGTACCAATGATGTCCCACCAGCCTCCCTCCTGAATTCCATAAACTGATTCACGTGGTTGGTTACTACTGCGGATACCTCCGTGTTCTAAGGCACACTGCAGATGTTCTTCTGCCCAGCTGGCTTGCACTATATTTTGTGATATAATAGGATAGTTAAATGGCCCCAAAATAGATGGACAAACTGGTGGCTGAGGAAAGCGTGGGGGGGGGGAGGGGGTTCATTAATCGCCACACCTCGGATGATTGGGTTTAAATTACAGTGGAACCAACTAGTCAGCATCTTCACTTATTGCCACTGGACAGTCCTTCAAACAATTACTATATGCATCCTAAATGTTATCTAGTAGTGTATCATCGGCCATGTTGGATTAGAGCATTTCAGGCAACCTTGTCTTTAATTTCCAATAAACAAGGGTTTTAATCTAGAAGGGTGTCCTTTGCCCCTCAAAACCACAAAAACCAGTCTCATAAATGCTACACGAAAGCGAGATATAACTATTTTTATGTGTGGTGGGCATTGTGTCGGCAAGGTTGGTCGCCATCTTGGATTCAAGTAAAGAAGGATTTGAGATGTTACGATCATGACAACAAAAACTGTCCTGAACCCCTAAAACCTAGACAAAGCCACCACAACCGGCTTTATAGTAGCCCAGGGACTGCATATATGGCCTTCTCTGTGCTGGCGCCCATTTGGCGGCCATCTGGGATCTTTCCAATGCTCAAGGTCTGCAGTGCATCATGCAGATCCTGAATCAGTAAGTCTTAAAGAACTAGAAAACCTCAAAAACACTTGTGGTGGACGATCACATCCGGGTTTGGTGGTTTGGCACCAGACCTATTTAATTGAAGGTGAAGAACGATGAAAGGCTTTTTTATGGTATACAAATAGATTAAGGATATCAAAAGCGATTTTAAACACCAAATTCACGATTTCTTAAAATATTTCTTTAAAATGTAAAAAAACAACAACACTAAACAGACCCCGCCCATTGTTCATCAAGTCCATTATTTTTTGCGCTGTTGTATTGTAAATTATGTAGAAATACCCTGTAAGTGGCTAATAGACCGTCAGCCCAGAAGGTTTTGGAGTTAGATAACAGAATACTCAATATTGAATACGGAAAATTGAGAGAAAAATATAACTTTTTTTGCAAAATATGAAGTCTGCCGGGGACCCGTTTGTGCGTGTAGCCCCCCTACAACAGAGAGGGGTAAAGTTACTATGGGGTCAAATGTTTGAACTGCCCTAAATCTAATGAATTAGTGGATCAAATTATCCTTAGGTTTACCAAGTAGCTAAAAAAAGTCAATTGGTTCACAATGTGTGTGGTCCTTCCTTTCAAGATATTTGGGAAAATAGGCCTAAGGTCATTGTTTATTCAAGAAAGTCAACAATTGTACTACGAAATTGCTTTCTAAAAAAATTTAAAAACAAATAGTTAAAATGATCTGATTCCAACATATAACTTATTTTGCTAGGGTTTTTGGTTCCCTTTCATAGGAGGGTATAATGTCCCCGTCCCATAAAGTCCTACCGGGAATTTTGTACCCCTTCCATTATAACAACCACAAGGAGAGCCAAAAGTGCAAAAGCCATTTCATATTTGGATTCAGTATCATTAAATATTTAAAAAAAATATTTTTAACAAACAAATCTGGGTATTGCAACGGTGACCTTCTTGAATAAACAATTGACCTTTAGCCTATTTTCCCAAAAATTTGGAACGGGAAGCAACCCCCCACACGCGTGTGACCCAATTGACTTTTTTACTCCTGCTTACCTAATGAAATAATTTAGCTATATTACTGGTATCGTCGTTCGTCTAACCAAAACCTCTGGGCTGATGACTCTATACATAATCACCATACATGTATCGTCAATGATTTTTTATGCTTTGTTTACTAAAAGTCGGATCGCCTTTTTTTAAGACAGTCAGACAATGGCATCTTTCCGGCCGCTATAAAATACTATTTGTGTCTTTTTAGAAAGAACGTAATATCGGGACGGATCCTTGATTTGATAACGTCAAATTACCGGGTGGGCTGAAAGGCTACACTTTCCAAACTATGGTCTGATTTTGCAAGGTTTTTGGCAAGATTACCGGTAGCCGCACTCCCCCTCCCAGGATCCCGCGCCTGAATATAAGGTGTTGATATAACTTAACACTACAATTTTGGAGACAAATGGGCATTTTGATTTGGAAAGAAATTACTGATTGTCTGTGCTTTATTTTTTAAATGCTGGCTTCTGTTTTGCAACTTGTATAAAATAAAAGTTCAACCAAACATGTTGTAAATCCACTGGGGACTTAATTGCATGAATGGCATAAATGATGTGTATTAGCAGTAAGTAGTCCCGTAACCACATTATGCCTTCTCTATTTTAAGCCCCCACCCCCCCCCAAATCAAGATGCTCCTTCTAAAAACCCTATCTTTGGAAAGAACTTTCTTGCAAAAGTTGTGGCAAAGTTTTTAAAACGTATTTTTCAGCTCCATATTTAAATATTAGCCAAGATGTGTTGGTTCCTGGTTGAGCCAGTATAGGTCTTTGAATTTGTTTGCCAATCCATATGGAAAAAAACTCCTTTCAGGTTTTCTCAAAATGTGTTGCCTCCTGCATCACATCAACAAGACTTCTTCACAATAAACTTTACTGTTCTGAATGATTAATTTCCGAAGAACATAATTCCATAAAATTGGTTATTTTCTGTCCATAAAAATATTTGTTTTCTTCCAAGATCCTAGCTAGAGTGATCATTTGAAAGCACATTGTAAGCCCTTTATTATGTTACAAAATCTGCCGTGGCCACTTTAAACTAGACACAATGCCAATATCAAAAAGAACTCCCTCCCATTTTTTTTCGAACCTGAGTTTTTTGCATATTTTGAATGCTACCAATGTATTAATCACACCTTAAGTGAATAAAGTTTTATAACGAATTATAACCGATCAAGTGCAAAGTGAATTACCCGTATCTCAAAAAAATCATCTCCTGTTACTGTATCTTACAAAAGTTGATTTCAAGTATTGAAATGTATTACTGAATATATTGAGGCCCTCTCTTTATGGACTGTTTTGGTGCTGTGACATGTATAGATGAAGATGGCCTTTGCATTCTTTTTTTATATCTTACAGATGCAGGTCCAACTTTCAAGCTTTTTCCCAGTGCATGAAACTTTGCAATGGAATACAACAACAATGACTACATGTGCATATTCAGATGAAGACGAGTTGAAAATTGAATTGTGGATTTGTTGGTGATCAAAAACTGCCATCAAGTTGTACCAGTTGTTTTCCAAACTTTTTATATAGAACTCCAGCACATATATCTTCCTGCACCTGTTGCATGTCTTAATATAGAAGATAATGGTGACTTGTTTGACTGCTTCTCAACTGCATGTACATGATTGGCCATAAACATCAGCTGAATCAAAGGAATGGATCTTAAGAGACAGGGTATAATTCAAGCGCAACAGTCTTTAAAACAAACTACACAATCATGCAGACAACCTGATCGAGTATGTTTTTTACATTCCATCTAAAAAAAAAAAGTGGGGGTCCCCCCCCCCCAGTGTTATTGATGCTATGAATTTATATCATTATGATTAAATATACTGCCATTTTAAATTTTTTGTGTGAAGGCTCCAATTTCATGACAATGAGAAAAAATGGCCTTTTATCCTGAATACCAAATTTGTACCAAATACAATTGAAATCCGCAACCTTTAAGTGTGTCATTTTTTTTCTCATTCCCATCACAGTGCCGATTAGGTTCTACAATTTATCCATTTTTGGTTTCCACAGCCATATGATGTAATATGTGGAAGTTGGGACATCAATGCATGTACCTGCTGATGCTGAGAAGATGCATAATTCAGCGTAACACATTTTTACACATACGGGAAAATACAATGAACCACCCGAAATGCAACACTTTTTTTGTCTATGGATTATCTTGGTCTTATACCGACCATGAATCATGTGCCGGGGGGGGTATAGAACATGATAATGGCTTCGATTTGGCAATGGGGATTTCCAAAAAACGGTAATTTGTGGAACTGCTATGGTGCATTACTATGGCAGCCCTCGGTCCCATTGACATTAAAATCATCTCTTAAACCTTTGTTTTCAAATGATCTTTAGTAATATCATGATAAAATTAAGAAACAATATTCACTTTCAAAATGCTGTTGGGGGGTGTTAGTGGATTAACTCGCTGCAAAATAGTTTTAATGTCCGCAATAACGGTCCTTTAGATTTAAATATTCGTGACCAGGGGCCTATTCTTTAGTCAATTCCTGTGTGTAACCGTTTCGATATGTTAAGAGCGCCTCTTACCGTTAAGTCTTCTTTCAAACAGACTAGCACCCGAAGTTGATGCCATTTTGAATTTTGCTGTTGCTGTTAGGTTTGGCATGTCCTATAAAAACCCCCCCGTCATGGGTGCAGTAATCATTTACACCTTGAAATGTTTTGTTATAAGTGTGTGTCTCATTTTGGTAACAATTGTTCCATCGGTAACTGAAATTCTGAATCAGGTAGCAGAAGCATAAGGACATGTCACTTCCACTTCGTATGAAGTCAAGATCATATTGTGAAGAGTAAAACCAACACTTGCTGAACAATTAACGAAACACAAACCAGCAAATAGCAACCTGTAATAGGCCTGTAATTCTGTCAGCTCTCGTTTAAATAAAGCAATTTAAGTTGAAGTTATGGTTTTGACAGAAATACTTGTAAGAAGTCCTATAAACACACATTCATTTTTTCTCATCTCAGGAAATTTAAGAAATGATCTGAATCTTAATGCATACTCATAACTGTTCACCCTAAAACCAAGTGTTCCCAATGTTTCTGATCACTTCCAGGATAATTATTCATTATATTACCCTCAAAATTTTGAACAAAAAATACTTGCTTATATAAATAACATGTTTCAGAGCAAATTTTGCTTAGTCGTGCCTGGTGACCATAACAATTCCAAGCACTTGGTCCTTACAAATATGTGTTTTACAAACAGCCAGTAGACAAGTAGGATTTTTTTTACGTGCCAAAATAATTGATATTGCATTGTATGGAGGTTTTTAATTTCAAAATAATATCCAATACGAACAAACATCTTTTAGGTCAAGGATCCCACAGAGGATTGATGATGTATATTTGAACCCAATTTTGTCTTAGTTCTCAATGTCTTTGAACAAATCTACTGCATGAGCAAACTTTTTACACTGGGTGTCTCCTTTCTTGGACATACAACGTGTGTGTTTTGATCGTTGCATGTAATATGTCTATGTGCAATATGATGGTGCAAACCTTTTTGCGTGGAACCGTGCGTACGTTTTCAAATCTCCAAGAATTACGAGCTAGACCTCCAATCCACACCTCATGTTCAAGTTTTTTAAAAGTCTCACAGTGACTTGTGTGAACTCAAAAAACTTAAAGCATAACAGCACATTTTGAAGAGACCCCCCCAGGCGCTTGAATTTTGTGCGAGACATCGATTCTCGCAAAGGATTCTCGTAAACTTTATAACTTAACCCAGGTACGAATTAATGATTCCCGCAATTTGTTTTTGGGGAATCAAGACCCGATTCTCACACAAAGCTAAGAAAATCTACCCCTGGTCCCCAATTTTCACATTTGATATCTTTGCACAGTTATTTAGTATTGGTCCAAGAACTGCGATGAGATGCGCTAAAATGTGTATCATAAAAGCAGTGATTTTGTAATTAGATTGGGATCCCAGATTGTACTTAATGGCAGAGCTGGAAATGCTTAGTTTATATCCATCCAGGATGAAATATTGCCACCTCAAGAGCATGAACTCTAACTTTGACTTGCCTGAACCAATAACACAATGGATGAGCTAGACACATACATGGCATTATTTCCGCTTTTTATATTGAAAGGCCGTTTCCAGCAGCCGTTGAATTAGTTATCGGATAGCTGCGCAATACTAATTTATCTATTTACAAAACTCCTTAGTTTGCGACAAAGACATTTTAGCTTAAGGGGCCTTTCGTGACCACAAACTCGTCCCCCGACTTGCCTAAAAAAAGTTGAGATTTTATATCATCTAAAACCGTTAGCCTTAAGTAATCCTGTGTACCTAATCTTACGTGCAAATTTTGGGTCGTATCTGTGAGAAATTCGCAATTTGTATTTTCTGTCCGTAAACGGACAAATTACCAGTACAGTGGCCTATGGGAAACAAGCAATTGTGCTCATAACACCAAACCACAAGATCGTATCAACTCAAATTTTGTGAATACGCTTTCTTCAAGGAATATCTAGTTTTTTTATTTTGAACAATGAATAAAAACAATGTGGCTGGAATAAGAATGCACCTTTTACCAGTTCACACTATAGTTTTTTAACGAAGCCAGTTACCAATGCAACCATGTAAACAACCATGTAAAATCTCGATTTGTTAAAATATTGAGGGCGCTCTTTCAAAAATGTGCTATTATTGCTTTAAAAAGTCCCAGGAAATTGCAATTAGAATTTGATGCGAAACGATTTGTGTCAAGTCTGCAAGGAGGGACCAGAAACCATTCAATATTGTGGGTTGGTGATACATAATTTGTGGTACTATTGATTTTTTCAGTCAGAGAGTAATAAAAATTGGTGACACTGACTGAAAATCACAATAGTTTTCACTAATGATGTCACTGTAGTGTATTCTTTTTTCTGGCCCTTTTTATTGTAATGGAATGTCCCAATAAAGATTTGGAGTCTCATTTCCTGGGACCTTTAAGAGGAAAGAGGTTACAGGAACAGCAATAATTATATAATAATAATAGTCCACCACATGAAATATCTCATGTTTGATAGAATTTATGTATGATATGTTCATTTTTTTTTTCTTCTTGGTAATTAGGACTGAAACAGGAATGAAAGTTGAATTCCAGTGGCTGTTGTTTTGATTCTGGGAAATAGGGCACACTATTTCCTTTGTACTGGAATGGTCTATCACACACACCTAACCCTTTGGTTTGGTGATAAGCCCTATTCCAGTACCCTCCACGGCTCAGCAGAAACTAGTGTGCCCTATTTCCCATCTAACTATAATATATCTAAGCATGTTTTACTGGTTGGTTTTTTTATAGCACTATTGGGACAGTTGAACTAGAGTCAACTTTGTGGCTCGAAAGCACGAAACCTAGCGTGGGGATAAAAATACCTTTGCCCATATACCGAGCACCAATTGTGTGAAGAGTCTGGAAGCTTCTTCATATGCATGGGTCACGTGACCATGGACCATTGCAAATGAACAGATATTAATTTTTGAAAGATTTTTCACATTAAGACCGGAAGTTACCCTTTAATGACCTTTGGACCCCATGCTGAGCACAACTTTGTGAAGGGTCTCACGCTCTTTCTTCATATGCATGATCACGTGACCATGCTAACTTGCAATGACAGATAATTTTGAAGAATTGTTACATTAAGACCGAAGGTGCCCTTTAATGACCTTTGACCCCATGTTGTGCATACTGGTGGAGGTCTCAAGCTGCTTCAGATGCATGGGTCACGTGAACCATGCTACATTGCAAATAGTCAAATATGAATTTTTGAATTCAGGACCGGAAGTGTCCCTTTAATGGACCCCTTAATGCCTTCGTAAATTTGTGTACACCCATAGGGGCCTTGGGTCAAGCGCGGTTTTCTGACAAGTCTTGTGATTAAGCATTGATTTGGGGGAACACGAAGGAATTATAGATTTTGACCGAATGCCCTTTTATTCGCCCACATGACCTTTGACGCCAATCTGCGTACACCCCTTAGATGTCTTGGGCGTGGTTCTTCTGATAACATCTGGTGATTATGGCACTTATTCTGTGCAGAAAACGGCTTTTATAGAGTCCTAATTTTCAAAGATGCCCCTTTCATTGGCCCACGTGACCTTTGACCCAAAGCTGTGTTAAATACCCTATAGGGGCCTTGGGTCAATGGTTCTTCTGACAATTTTCGTGGCAATCGGATAAACCGTTTGGTACTCGTATCATTTTGAATGTTGCGTCGGAAAATAAAAAAGAAGAAATCGCACAAATACAAGACCTAAGCCGTGCTTCGCCCACGGCTAGGTACTGATCACAACTAATCTCTGAATATCCCCTTAAATTGAATTCAGCATCTAAAAAATGTCTTTGTTACTATAGTAGAGACCATATGCAATTCAACCTTGAAAAAATTCTATAAAAGGACTGTTCTGTATATTCTTGTAGGCCTATATGTGAATTATTAATGAAAAATTGTCCGGCCTTCTGGCAGCTGCGTTGGTCAGATATTCAAGGTCAAAGGTCAATGACCTTTATAATATCGTAACGCCTCGACCATTTGGTCTAAAAGTACAAATGAAGTGTCTATACCAAGGTTTTTGGGGTCAACAACACAATTAGCAAATAGGAAAAACGATCAAAATGGCAACCCTTCCTTGCTTTTCAAAATATATGCATATCTGCCTGAAATTGTACTTAACTTCGTCCCCCCTCAACCATTTAAATGTGTTGGTTAAGACCTCCTTGGAATTTCTTAGTTTTACAACGCCTCTGACCTTTAATTTGGTACATGTGATTTGGTATTTTTCCATTGATATCAAAAACGTATCAATAGTCCCATCTATTTGACTTCATAGTAATGTTTTAATGACGTCATAATCATGGGAAACTTGATTTCTCCGATTTTTGCTAAAAAATAAGCCAATTTCTATTTTGAGTTAAAACTACAGGAAATGTGTGATTTTGCTAGGTTTTTGTGGGTGATTAGGAAAGGACACCTATGTAAGTTTTTGTAACATACACATTAGGTAATTAAGTGCATGAAGCATATATATTTTTGATAGAAGTGAAAAAGAAAAAAGTAGAATTAAGGTGGCAACCAGGCGGTGACGGTCATTGATATTTCGTTACTAAGTTGGGATTTAAGTGGCGAACTGTTGTGGTAAGACCAATGCCGACTAGCCGCTAAAATGGACTCATTTGGGACCACGTTACTCATCAATTTCATTTAATCTACCAACAGGACCTCTACAGCTTTTGGCATATAGGTAGAAAAAGATATTTGGGGCAACTTTTTCCTCATCCAACAAACAAATGTTGGATGAATAAATTTTAGAAACAAAATTTGAAATTTGAATAGTTTGGGGATTTTATATTTCAAATGGCCGTTGCCTTCCTCTTCAGCAGACCACAAGTACTTGATTGCGTGGGAAGAGATTTATAGTAGCTTTGTGGATGTTTTGTAACAGAGATGGACAAGTATATTTACCTCGTCACCCATCGCCAAATATCTTTGCCCAGCACCGAGCCCGAGTCGGTGATGATGTTGTAACATTGGCATTCATATTCAACATCGTAAATAAAGCCACAAAACGATTCTGAAATTAAAGGCCGGTGTCGTGGACCGGAGAGGATTGCTGTGCAGGTGCATTGTAATGCTATTGTCCGGGAGCTCATGCTGCAGCACCCATGCCATTGCCTGCCATGACTGCAGTGCTGGTGATGCTTTGTGACTGAGCGGGGGCCTTTGTGGGCATGCTATGCAGAATCACAACCGGCACCATCCAAGGCTAGACTGGTCATCGTTTTCTTCTTGAACATGCAATTTTCCCAATGCTTTGTTTTTGGTATGATGTGTTTTTTTGAAATTTTCATACTATAGCATTTGATTTATGGCTTTCCATGCACTGTTAGTTTACTGTTCAACCAGGCTGACCATCAATGCCATACACCTTGACAGTGTAAGTTCGTCACGACTAAATCCGCAAAGCCATGAAAGTCCATAACTATTTGCTGTCAGCAACGCGCGTTGCTAGAAAAGCAAACGCGTTTGAGACATTTCGGCATGAGTTGCGCATTCCAAGAACACGTTGGGGTGTTGGCCAATCAAATCATAAATTTCTGTGACGATATGTTAAAAATAGACCGCCACAACGCTCATTGCTAATACTTTGCCAACATGTTCAAAACCTTCCACAGCGCGTTGCTAGCTTCACAACACGCGTTAAGATCCACAAGCCATAAGGTTCATAACGTACTGCCGCACCGCGTTGTGAAATTTTGGGCAAACGCGTTGCACTTTCTCGCAAGCGTTGCGGCAATACGGTTATGGCCTTTATGGCTTGCCATACACGACAATTGGTCCAGACACAGTCCCAGATACGCCACCCACGTGGATATCTTATTCGCAGCAACTCGGACTGAACTGCTGGTGGACTATGCATCATTGTCAACAGTTGGATAGTCCAGTCATGCTCCTAGCCATCACAAACACCATAATTTCAGAACGCAAATGTCAAAGAAAAGCTAAAAGGTGGGTGAACCAAGCTCATGTCCAGTTTTAGGTTTCAGGAATTGTCTTTTTGTCACCTGTGACGTCATTGACCACCTAACTCACTGACGGAAAAAGCTCGTTAACGGAGAAAGCACATGATGCTATGGGTATGTTGGTCAACTCTGACATCACATGGCGTAACAAAATATTGCCTTGGTTTCTCCCCTCACTTGGGAAGTGCAATTGATCACCAAAATGATCAGATTACAAATTTTGAGTTAAATCAATACAGCCATTTGGATAGTCTTCGTAAGAGTACCGGGTGAAATCAGATATAGTCCGGTGGGAACCACAGTTCCGGCTCATAGATGATAACTGAATAAAGCGTGAAATCAATATTGCGTGAAGAGTCAACTGATTGAGTGCTATATTCTTTACCCTTTACCCGCCTATGAGGTCCCGGACTATAATTACTTAATTACTTCTACACCGGTTCCCAAAATATAATGGACATTTATAAAGCGCCAACTCCTGCCGAAGGTCGCTCCACTACGCTGATGCCAATTATTATTATGCGGCCATCGGGAAATTGTCACTCATTTCGCCTCAAATCAAAATCATACTTTAATTCTCATTCTTAAGCAGCTTTATCATTTAAGGCTTGCCTCAGAGATTTCGAATATAATTAAATTTGAGTAAAATTAAAAATATTCATAACAAGAACTAAAGATATCAAAATGTTTTAATTCAAAGTTAGAGATGAATCGTGTTTTCTTTTAAAATGTCTGAGAACTGAGTGAGTCTAGCACTAGTTAAGCAGCTGGGTCCAGGGTTGTACCTGTACCTTTTAAAACGCTTTGTTCTGGATCAAAGCCAGGTACTGAGTAGTACTGTAACAAAAAGCCACAAACCTTAACTTCTGAACTTTAGAAGTAAGGATTTTTATCCATATTATGTTACGATCCCGGGTGAAGATCGTACCCGCCATGTAGCTTCACCCTGATTGAAGAGTCAACACCTGGCTTTAGCATCTTATTGATATTTGCGCTGCGCTCTAGCAAATCGTGTTGCCCGTCATTAAGTGGTCCCTGTTGACCGGGATTGCTGAGATTACTGACCTTCACCGCCTGTGTGGGCAACCATTTCCAGTGGCCATAACCAGTGGGGGGGGGGGGGGGAGCCGAGAAGCCGAGCCCCCCCCCCCCCCACACAGCCCCCACCCCAAATGAACTGACCGTTTGTACGTGTCTATGGAGAAGGACCAAAAAATTTGCCCCCCTAAAAAATGCCTCGCACCCCTTCTGCCCCCCCCCCATTTTCAAAGGTTGCTTACGCCAATCACTGCAACCATCCCCTTACTCCAAAACTCGTCTTGTATTACCACTATCTAAGGTGGTAGGTGGCGTGACAGATTATTTTGACGCCTTAAAAATGAAAGAATGATGAGTCCAAAGAGTAGATGCAGCCATAGGTTTCAAATTGAGCTGCCGGAATGAAAAACTTGTTGGTAGTGGTAAACACCCCACCTTCTCCCCCGGAAGACCAAGGTTACCTCCGACCTTCAATGGTGAACTTTGCCACTCATATGAGGAAAGGAGTCCCATTAAGCCTACCTGTGACCAATTCAAACCCCTGGACAATGGATGTGTTTTTTTAAACACCATGACGACGGATGCGTTTAAGTTGGGGGCGCACCTCTTATCTCTTGGGGGAAGGCAGACACTGACCAGGCCCACCTTTTTTCCCGGTTGGACGTCGTCACCCACATAAACGTCTCGCCGTTGTTCGCTTGTCTTTTGGCATTGCGGCACTTTGCTCACCGTGTCAGGGGGAGTAATTGTCGCTCCGACATATGAGGTGGTGACATATAACCAGGGGGTGTAAGCAGTCCCACCCTATGCATGGAGATTCTTCGACTATTCGGGTTGGTGTCTGAGATTGGACATCGGGCTGATCGCATCCCGTGTTACGGGAGTGGACAATGTTTTGCGGACAGTCTCCCAGGAGCTAAGTCCGAAATCCCGGACACAGCCAAAAGTCAGAGAGGCGTGGAGTGGCAGCTCTAACTTTGCAGTTTGCCGCACAATCTTATAGAGGCTGGACCGGGCACACGTGGATCTGTGCGCCTCAGTCATGAATCGTGATTGTGGCATATTATGGGCCTACTCTGGAACCCGGATCCCCCGGGCAGTCAACGGGGCCGCCATGGCGCGGACGGGTCAGGATTGATAGCCTATGCTTGATCATGGCTTCTCCAGGTTGCCATGACCCCAAAAGTCCTCGAGTGGCTCTGTCTCGAGAGTGCCTGGTCCTGCTGGTAGCCCCTTATGGCCTCGGCAGAAGTGTGGTTCCCAGGCACTAGATTGCTTGTAAGGGAACAGAATCCATCTTCCAAAGGGAGGGACCTGGAAAGAGGTCCTCCAGCCGACGTGTTTGTCGCAGAGTGGCCCCCACACCATGCTCCGAACCTGTCGGCATTTCTGTGGACTGTACACTGAGGTGGGACATTCTGAATAGGATGCCATGCTCACTGTTCAGGCAAACTCACTAGAGCACTATTCTAGTCTAGTTACCATGGCATGGGTGCCGATAGAGAGTCGATCCATGCAATTTCTTAGACCGTAGACCAGGTTGCAATTATCCTCAAGGAATCTTTCAGTAGTGGGTTTAACTTAGTGTCCTGACTGGTCGAGGTTTCTTTTTTACCCGAACAGCCAAAGGCCAGATCCGTAAATGGCTCGGTGATGGCATGACGGTTTCTTTCAGTTCCATCTGTCCAATCGGGGTGAAGGGTATGTTCGGATCGTCCCCGGTTAATAGTCGTGTTCCGGAGTGGGATTTGCCATTGGTCTTGGAATTCTGGGTTCTGGAACTTCCTAGTGACTGGGCTTGTGGCTGGGCTTGTGGCCATAGGGGTTCGATATACATGCATTGTCTAAGGAGGAGGCCCACCACCGCTTTGTGCATAAGGAGGTCTGTATTCTTCCACATGCGGCTTTTTGCCAAGAATCAGACTTTCTTTTACCCCAAAAACGGTGTTTCTGACCACGTCTCACCCTATTTGCAGACCGGGGTTGCAGACAGCCAGAGAACTGCCCCAGCAAGGGACACATCTGAGCCAGTGGATTTCCTCAGTCATCTGAATGCACACAAAAACCACTGATGGTGACTGCTTCTTGGTTAGGCATATGATGTTTCAAGCTCACGCTCCGCCTGGGCATTTATAAAGAGGCCTTCAGACATTTTGGACAATGGCGGTTGAGGTCTACTTCCACCTTCATCAAGTCTATTGATGCATGTGTAGTCAAGCGGCGAGGGGTGTCGCCGTCCCAATCCCCCTTGGCTGATCGACCTTTGCAAAGTAAGGTTGTGGAAGGAACAGCACTAGACGGTGGAGTTCCCTCTCAGGATTGAGAGGGTGATACAATTGAGTATGATACCTAACTTCCACAACCTTATGGCGTACGCAAATTGTTATTCTCACCTACAAGAAGGTCGTTGGAAGGTTTTGTCTGAAGTTGTTGGTTTTTGGTGACGAAACATTTGAGGGAAGGGCGAATCACAGTGCCGCTTGGACTAGGCGTCGAGGATCTGTTTAAAAAAACACATATCATTGATTTGTCAATTTCATATTAACAGGGTGAGGAAAAAAATAACTTATCTTGGGTTGTGTCCGCCTTTGTTTTTAAATAAAATATATCTAATGTGGTATCATCGAAAAGCCATTTCACATCTTTATTTACTGCAAAGATAATTCCAATCGGTTAAGTATATGCCGAGCTACAGTCTTTGAATAAAGTAGTTCCGCTTCTACCCCTAACACGGATTCCATTTGAATGCACGGTGCACACCCAAGCAAATGACTCCCCAAAACGATGGTGTAATGTATGTCATGTTTATGGCAAAAAGTGGTGTTCTTTAATGGTGCAAAAACCAGGGATAATGGTAAGATTCATTTGAAACACTTTTTCAAGATGTTTTATTTTGGTCTACAAATCTAGACAATACTTTAAACCTCAAGAGGTGTCCCTGATGCCTGTTCCTTCCTATGTTATGATTCATTAACTCCTCCAAAACCTTGATACTATCAGTTATTTTATTTTTCAAATGATTGTTATGGGTGATGAGGATCAGGCATAGAAATGGTAAGAGGGCATCGATGGTAAATTGTGACTGAATTTTGTGGGGTTAAATAGGTTCTCATTATCCTGCGTCCAACAAATGGCCGATTTTCTTCTGGACACTGATTCCTTCCCGAAACGAAGTTCATTTAATGTGAATCCGTGGACGAGCAGAAAACAGATACTTGATTTTCAAACGACTGACTCGGTCTAACCTAACCGATGTGAATGATCTTGCAACAAATTAAAGATAATGAACTACGCTTTTAGATGATACCACATAGTTAATATGTGTTCTTTGACATTCAAAATGTGGACACAATCAGGTCAAGTTTGTTACTCACATGTATATATTAAGGTCAAATATTGGTTGTTTAATATGTGTACAGACTGCAAATTGGCTAATTTACGGTGAGAGTGAAAAAACTTGTAAATGGATAAAGTTTGCTTTCTATGCTGAAAAGCAATGTATGGCTGCATTTTAAGCCTAAAGTGTTTGGTTATTATTGACCCCAAAACATGGGTTTAGACGCCACCTTTTGCTTCTAGGCCATGGCTGAGAGAGTTATGGACCCATCAAGCTCTTATAAAGATCCTTTCCGTTGACCTGGAATATCTGACCACGCAGCAACTAGAGGCGGACAAATTTTTCCATAATTAGTCATTATATAGGAGCCTACAGAAAATACAAAAAGTCATTTTATTAGGAATTTGATTCCAAGTTACATAGGACCTGTTGTCACATTAACTGACGTTCCTTCCTCATGTGTTATTCTCCCACCTCGAGAAGGTTGTTTGAAGGTTTTGTTTTATTTTTGTGCGAAAAATTTGGTGGAGCAAGGGCTAATCACTGCACCCTGTGATGCAGTTCAGGAGGTGGCTCAGTGGTAAGGGTTCTGATGTGGTACAAATGAAATATTTGTCCAAGAATGTTAATTAGTTACCATCGTATCCACTGATTTTAGAATAGGATTTTGTGTTTTATTATAGGTTATGGCCATGTTTGGGTTTATTGATCTTGTACAGACTGACGAATGGCTAATTATGTTGAGAAAACGTGGAAAATATTTGATTAAAAGTGCTTTCTATACTGAAAAGATAATGCTGACTTCATTTGTAAGCATCAGATGTTTATTGTGTTTATTGAGCCCCAAAACATGGGTATAGGCACCATCTTTTACTTCTAGGCAATGGATGAGCACTTATAAACCCCTCATATAACCGGTATAAGGTCGTTGATCTTTGACCTTGAATATTCTGACAACGCCAGCAACTAGAAGGCGGGACAAATTTTTGAGTAATTATTCATATATAGGCCACCCAGACAGAATATACAAAGAGTACTTTTATTAGGAATTTTTTCAAGGTTGTATAGGACATGTGTCATAATTACGCCTCTACTACTATTGTGTGACGTTCTAATACACGTTGTGTAATATTTATCAGAATGTTGCCACATTTCGCAAAATGTGCCCATAAGAACAAGAATGAAAATTTTGAGAATGAATGTTCCAAAATAAAAAAAAATGGGACAGGAAGCTAACAATGAATTAGCCTGTAGTTTGAAAATTAAATTTATGGCATAAAAAGAAATCAACAACAATGCTGGAAAATATTATTTTATTATTTATTTTTACTCAAAAATTTTAAAACCAGAAAGTATATTATGCAACTCTTACAGGCTTTGTTAATCAACTTTTCCTATTATTTAGTTTAAAATGAAAAAAAAATAGCAGTAGTAAGAAACTTTTTGACACATGGTTTTTATTTTGATCTTGTCAATCTAAATAGCTACAGTTCTTACATCTATGTACATGTATGAGAGTGGAATATTTAAATTGATCTTAATTTATGTATGAATGGCATAAAGAGAAGGTGGTGATTCCACACCAAAAATGACAGTGGTATTTTGGACACTCTTAGTATCAGAGGAATTGTGGTGCATAGGTTGGAAATGGGACAGACTTTTTCTTGACGAGTTTTGTCAATGATGACCTAAGCTACTAATTTTGGAGGGGGTGCAAAATTTCGTGCAGTGCCATTTTCTAGAATCCAATATGGCCGCTACAATCTCAAATCATTCAAATGGCCAACATTTTTGCACTAAATCCAGGTTTTAAAGCACGGGGACCCTTTTGATCGGTTACTGACGGATTTATCACAACATTCCCATTCAAATCAATATGGCCACCTTAAAAAGCAAAATTATGCCTGAAATCATTCAAGTGACCATAGCTCATCAGTATTTGTGAGTGGAGGCATAATTCTGCGCTCTATACCAAGGAGGAACTCATATCTGACATTTTAAGTGTGTAAAACAAGGCTTACCAATCAAGGTGGGCCAATGTGGCTGCCTTTAAGATCTTTAAAACTTACAAAGTGTCATATATTCATAACTATAGTGGCCGTCATTTTGCAATTGTACGCATGTTGCCAAAACCAATATACCAGCTACGAGTTATTAATGCTCAAAACATACATCTCATACTTTAATTTAAACCTTTTTAATAATCAGTTTGGGTGTTATAAATTAAATACAATACAGATGATCGTAATTTATAGGTTTTAAGAAGACAAACAAGGCAGCCGCATGGCCCCCATCTTAACATTTTTGCATGTCAAAGAAACAGAACATTCAGGATAAGAAGGCTCAAATGGTCAAATAAGTATCCCATACTTAATTTACACTTGTAATACAAATAGTTGATTGTGTAACTACATATAATACACATTAATGTAGGTTATACTATTTTCTAAAGGCGGCTGTATTGGCTTGCCTCTTGAATTTTGAAAATGTCCATTACAGAAAATGCCAAATAAGGGTTTCTAGTGAACAAATCGTGATTCAAAGTGTAAAATGCATAAAGCATGCATATAGACAGGGAATCCAGCCTCTAACACTGCAAAATGTGCAGAACACTTGAACGTATCCGGATTGCGTTGGAAATGCATTCTAGAGGTGTTAAAGTAACACTGCAGAGTGTGATCAATTGTAACAAGATTTTGAACACCCGCAGAACAATATTTAGGGGTTCAGTATGTATTCAAGTATCGTAAGTAGGTATAATGGAGGAGTTTAAGGATCATTTTAATGAGTTCGAGCGAGTCTAGACTAGTTGGAGCAGCTGGGGGCCCAGGGGTTTAACTGTAACCTTTTAAAAACAGCTTTGTTCTGGAATCAAATCCAGGAGTACTATGAGTAATTTTCGGTAAACATAAAGCCACAAACGTCAACTTCTGAACTTTAGAAGTTATGATTTTATCCCCATATTTATGTTACGATCCCGGGTGAAGATTGAAAGATCGTACTCGAGGGAGCTTCACAGCTGATGAAGAGTCACACGCGTCTGTTAGCATCTTTAATTTGAATTGCGCATTGCGCTCGAGCAAACTGCGTGTGCCGTCGGAAAAGTGGTCCTGTGACCGGAATGTGCTGAGATTACTGACCTTCACCGCCTGGGTGGCAACCATCCAGTGGCCTAACCAGTGGGGGGGGGTGTTTTAAAAAAGAAAAAAATCCCCCCCCACCCCACAGCCCCCCCCCCCCCCCCCCAATGAACTGACCGTTTGTTACAGTGTCTAATGGAGGAAGGACCCAAATTTGCCCCCTCAGAAAATTCCTCGGCCACCCCTTCTGCCCCCCCCCCCCATTTTCAAGGTCTGCTACGCACTGCAAACCATCCCCTTCCTCCAAACCTGAGTCTTGTATACCACTATCAAGGTGGGTAAGGTGGCGTGACAGATTATTTTGCGCTAAAATGAAAGGCAAATGAAGGTCCCAAGATTAGATGCAGCCATAGGTTTCAAATTTAGCTGGCCGGATGAACAAAAAAACTTGTTGGCGTGGTAACACCCCACTCCTCCCCCAGGAAGACCAAGGTACCTAAGACCTTCAATGGTGGACTTTGCCACTCCTATGAGGCAAGAAGGAGGAGTCCCATTAGCCTACCTTTGGGACAATTCAAACACCCTGACAATGGACTGTGTTTTGACAACACCATGACGACGGATGCGTTTAAGTGGTGGGCCTCACCCCTATCTCTTCGGGGGGGGGAAGGCCGCTGAACAGCCTCCCGTGGATCGTCAACACATAACGTCCTCGTAGTATTGTTCGCTGTCTTTCTGGCAATTGCGGCACTGCTCCCCGGAGTCAGGGGGAAGGTAATTGTCCGCTGCGACAATCTGAAGGTGGTGACATTATATAAACAAGGGGGTGTAATCAGTCCCACCCTATGCATGGAGATTCTTCGGCTATTCCGGTGGTGGTGGTGAGCTTGGGACACGGGCTGATCGCCCCCGGTGTTTCGGGAGTGACAAATGGTTTGCGGCAGTTACCCAGGCTAATAAGTCTTCATCCAGGACCACAGCCAAAAGTCAGAAGAGGCGTGGGTGGCAGCTCTACTTGCAGTTTGCCCACAATCTTTAGGATGGTGGACCGGTCACACGTGGATCTGTTCGCCTCAGTCATGAATCGTCAGATTGTGGCATATTATGGGCCTACTCTTGGAACCGGATCCCCGGGCAGTCAAACGGGAGCCATGGCAGCGGACCGTCAGGGTATTGATTCGCCGATGCTTGTATCCATAGCTTCTCCGGTTTCCATGATCCCACAAAAGTCCGAGGGCTCTGCTCAAGACTGCCTGGTACTGCTGGTATAGCCCATTATGGCCTCGGCAGCTGTGGTTTCCCAAGGCCCACTAGATTGCTTGTAAGGGAACAGAGATCCATCTTCCAAAGGGAGGGACTGGAAAGAAGGTCCTCCAGCCGGACCGTGTTTGTCGCAGAGTGCACCACCCCCATGCTCCGAATCCGTCTGGTGCATTTCTGCAGGCTGTACACTGAGGTGGGAATTTCTGAACAGGCTGCCGTGTTCACTGTTCAGGCAAATTCACTAGGAGCATCATAAGCTAGATTACCATGCATGGTGTGCCGATAGAGAGTTCGCGCCATGCAATTTCTTAGACCGTTAGACCAGGTTTGCAATTTCATCAAGGAAGTCTTTAAGGAGTGGTTTAACTTAGGTCCTACTGTGTTCGAGGTTTTCTTTTTTACCGAACAGCCAAAGGCCAGATCCGTAAAGGGCTCGGTGATGGCATGACGGTTTCTTTCAGTTCCCTCTTGTCCAATCTGTTGAAGGTTATGTTACGGATCGTCCCCCGGTCCGTAGGCTTGTTGTCTTGGCGTCGGAACAGTTTGAACCCAAACGAAAGCTTATAGTCTTCTGGAGCTTCCTAGTGGCTGTGGCTTGTGTGGCTGGGGTTGTGGGCCATAGGGGTAGGATACATGCATTGTCTACGGAGGAGGCCCACCAACGCTTTGAGCATAAGGTCTGTATTCTTCCACATGCTGGCTTTTTGGCCAAGAATCAGACGCTTTCTTTTACCCTAGTAAAACCGGTGTTTCTGCCACGTCTCAACCCTATTTGCAGACCGGGGTTGCAGACAGCTCAGAGAAGAAACCTGCAGCAAGGGGACACATTGAGCCAGCCTGGATTTCCTTCAGTCATCTGTGAAATGCACACCAAAAACACCATGATCGGTTGGACTGGCTCTTGGTTAGGGCATATGATGTTCAAGGCTCACGCTTCCTCCTGGGATTCTCTATAAAAAGGCCGTCATCCCAGACATTTTGGACAATGTCGGTTTGGAGGTATATTCCACTTCCATAAAGTCTATTTGATGCATGTGTTAGTAAAGCGGAGAGGGGTGTCGCGCCGTCCAATCCCTCTTGGGTAATCGGACTTTGCAAAAGGTAAGGTTGTGGAAGGGAAACGCACAGTACGGTTGTATTTCCCTCTCAGGACGGTGAGAGGGTGATACATTGATATGAGACACCTTCCAAAACCTTATTGGCGCTCACGCAATTGTTATTCTTCACCTACCAGAGGTCGTTGGAAGGTTTTGTCTGAGTTTGTTTGTTTTTTGTGAGGAAACATTTTGAGAGAGGGCGAATCACAGTGCCGCTGGACTCATCAGTTCGAGGATCTGTTCAAGAAACAATATTAATTGATTTGTCAATTTCATTATTATACAGGGTGAGCTAAAAAAAAAAATGACATGGTTGTGTCCGCCTTTTGAGTTTTTAAATAAATATATCCTAAGTGTATCATCGAAAAGCCTATATCATCTCTGTAATACTGCCAAGATAATTCCAATCGGTTAAGTATATTGCCGAGCTACAGTCTTTTGAAATCAGTAGTCCGCTTCACCCTAACCACGGATTCCCATTTGAATGCACGGTTGCACAACCAAGCAAATGACTCCCCAAAACGATGTAATGGTATGTCTATGTTTAGGCAAATAAAGTGTATCTATGGTTGCCAAAAGCCAAGTGGTAATGGTGAAGGTTCATTGTGAAACACTTTTTTCAAGATGTTTATTTTGGTCTTACAAATATAGACAATACTTTAAACCTCAAGAGGTTGGCACGCGGCTGTTCCTTCATATTTGGTATGAGTCATTCAACTCCTCCAAAACATGATAATGACAACAATTATTTATGGTTCAATGATTGTTATGGGTGATGAGGATCAGGAATAGAAGAAACGGTAAGAGGGCTCGATGGTAAATTGTGAATGAATTTTGTGGGGTTTTTAAATAGCGTCTCATTTATCCTGACAGTCAATAAATGGCCCGATTTTCTTCGGGACACTGATTCCTTCCCTGAACGCCGTCATTTTAATGAACCGTGGACAGGCAGAAAACCGACACTACTTGGATTCAAACGACGTAAACTCGGTCTATAACCTAACCGATGTGTGGGTGAATGCTCTTTGCACAAAATTAAAGATAATGAACTAAAAAAAGGGGGGGCTTTTTTGTTTTAGATGATACCACCTATGTTAGATATGTGTTATTTGAAAATTAAAATGGTGGACACAATCAGGGTCAAGTTTTTTTACGCACCTGTATTATATTAAGGTCAAATATTGTTGATTAATAGGTTGGTATACAGACTGGCAAAATTGGCTTAATTTACGGTGAGAAAAACTTGTAAAAATTGGATTTAAATAGTGCTTTCTATGCTGAAAAGCAATGATGGACTGCATTTGTAAGCCTAAAATGTGTTGTTGTTATTATTGACCCCAAACATGGGTATAGACGCCCTTAACTTTGCTTCTAGGCCACTTGGCTGAGCAGTTATGACCCATAACATGCCTTATAAAGATCACTTACTATTGACCTTGAATATCTGACCAACGCAGCAGAGCAACTAGAAGGCGGACAAAATTTCCATAATATTAATATATAGGAGGCCTACCAGAAATACCAAAAAAGGCATTTTATTAGAATTTGTTCAAGGTTAACATAGGACATGTGTCACATTAAGCCTCTACGGTCTTCCCTCAATTTGTTATTCTCCACCCTCGAGAAGGTTGTTTGAAGGTTTTGTTTTATTTTGTCGAGAAAAAAATTTTTGTGGAGCAAGGGCGAATTCACTGCACCCGGTGATGCAGTTTCAGGAGTTGGCTCAGTGTTAATGAGGCTTCTGATGTGGTTCAAATGATATATTGTCCAAGAATGGTTAATAGTTACCATCGAATCACTGATTTAGATAGTATTTTGGCTGTTTCATTATAGGTATGGCCAATGTTTTGGTTTTGATACTGTACAGATGACGAATTGGCTAATTTATGTTGAGAAAAGTGGAAAAATATTTGATAAAAGGCTTTCTTACTGAAAGATAATGATGACTTCATTGTAAGCTCAAAGGACTGTGTTATGTGTTTATTGAGCCCCAAAACATGGGTATAGACACATCTTTTTACCCTTTTCTAGGCCAATTGGTGAGCACTTAAACCCATCATAGACCGTATAAAGGTCGTTGATCTTTGACCTTGAATATCTGACCAAACAGCAGGAAGCAACTAGAAGGCGGGACAAATTTTTTGGAATATTCATATCGAGGCATACCAGAATATACAAAGAGTCCTTTTATTAGAATTTTTTCAGGTGTTAGGACCTGTGTCATATTACGCCTCTACTACTATTGTGGTAGTTGACGTTCTAATACACTTTGTGTAATGTATCAGATGTTGCACATTTTACGCAAATGTGCCCATTAAGAACAAGAATGAAAATGTGAGATGACAGTTTCAAAATAAAACAAATGGACAGGAAGCTAACAAGGGAATTAGCCTTAGCGTTTGAAAATTAAATTTATGGCATAAAAGAAAATCAACAAAATGCTGGAAACTTTATTTCTTTATTTATTGACATCAAAAATTTGTAAAACCAGAAGTATATATGGAAAATCTTACAGCTTGTTAAGCAAATTTTCCTCTTATTTTAGTTTTAAAATGAAAAAAAAAAATAGCAGTAAAGAAACTTTTTGACACATGGTTTTTATTTTGATCTTGTCTAAATAAGCTACCAGTTCTACATCTATGTACATGTATGAGAGGTTTTGAATATTACATTGATCTTAATATTTCATGTAATGAATGAGCATAGCAGAATGTGGTGATATCCACACCAAAAATGACAGTGGTATTTGGACACTCTTCGTCAGGAGGAATTGTGGGCACAGGGTGGAAATGGAGTAAGACTTTTCTATTGATCGATGTTTGTCAATGATGACCTAAGCTAATATTTCTGGAGGGTGTGCAAAATTTCGGCAGTGCCTTTTCTAGAAATCCAATATGGCCGCTATCACTCTCAAATTCATTCAAAGGCAAAATTTATGCACTTAAATCCAGGTTTAAAGCACGGGGAATCCTTTGGACCGGTTAATGACGTGATTTGATCACACATTACCATTCAAATACAATATGGGCCACCCTAAAAGCCAATATGACCGGAAATCATTCAAGTGACCATAGCTCATCCAGTATTTGTGATGGAGGATAATTCTGCGCTCTATACCAAGTAGTAACTCATATCTGACATTTTAAGAGTGTTAACAATGCGTACCAATCAAGATGGAAGCCAATGTGCTGCCTTTAAGATCTTTAAAACTTACCAAATTGTCATATATATATAATAATTGGCCGTCATTTTGAATTTTAAGCATTGTGCCAAAACAAATATACCAGATACGAGTATTAATGCTCAAAGACATACATCTCATACGTTTAATGTAAACTTAATAATTATTTTGGTGTGTATAACGTAATACAATACGATGTATCGTAATTTATAGGTTTTATTAAAGAAGACAAAAAGCAGTCGCATTGGCCCCCATCTTAACATTTTTGCATTGTTAAAGAAACAGAAATTCAGATAAGAATGTCAAATGGTCAAAGATTATCCCGACCTTAATTTACACCTTTGTAATAAAATTAGGTGATTGAACTACATATAATTACACATATAATGTAGGTTATATATTTTTAAGGGCGGCTGTATTGGATTCTGCCATCTTGAAGTTTGAAAATTATGTCCATACAGAAAAATGCAAAATAGGGTTTCTCGTGATCAAAACGTGTATCTATAATTGTAAAGCATATAAAGCATGCATAAGACAGTGGAATCAAGCCTAAAACTGCAAAATGTGCAGAACATATGACGTGTCCGGATGCGTGGGAAATGCATTCTAGAGGTGTAAAGTAACACTTGCAGAGTGGATCAATTGTAACCGATTTTGAAACACATGGCAGAACATATTTAGGTGGCAGTATGTATTCAGTATCGTAAATAGGGATAATGGAGGAGTTAAGATATTTTAATGATTTCGAGAGAATATTTGACTTTTGAGCAGCCATATGGTTTGTTGTGGCCATATTATAATGATTGAAGTTACATTACAAACACTTTTTCTCGTGCTTTAAAACACCGGAGAGAAATTCCCGAGAATATATGTCTCCATCGGAAATAACTTAAGAGATTTTTAGGTGATTTTTGACATGGCGCAGCCATTATTGGATTTTCAAAATTGCATGTAACAAATTTTGCAAATCCTCCAAAAAATTATGGCTTTAAGTCCTACAATAATGAACTCTAAAATCTATCCATAGAAAAAGTCTGTACTCCATTTCCTCCTTCAGGCTGTGTGCCTACCTAAACTTCCACCTGACTATCTGTAGTATGGAGATGATTGTAATGTACAAGCAAGATTCCCACTCACGGGTTAACCAGAGCTAGGGATACTCCAAGTGTCCTCTAAGCTCTTACTCCAGGGGTACCCTTTGATGCACTATTGATGCTCGTAGTAACCTACAACTAAGTCCTGCGAAGTACCAAGCCACTGGGTGCATTATTGTCCTCTGCAGTTAACAGCTAAAAAAATAGGGTCTTTGGGTGATTGAGACAAGCCAAAATGCCCCAAAATAAAGCAGGTTTTTTTTGGTGACCAAATTGCAAAATTTTCCTCAGAAATGGTTTTTTTTTTAAGTGGAAAGAAGCCAAAATTGCATGAAGACTCTCTACGTCAAGGCCAAAATCTTTCAAGAAAAGTACTCCAATAAGCTACCTTAGGCTTTTTGTAACACAACCATTCATCCGGATGTGTATTTCTTGTGACTATTACTTTCCAGTTATTCCATTACCAGTCAGTTAGATTGGTTAGGAGTGTTGGTTGTGGTATGGTGTCAAAAGTTGCCATGAGGTCCAGTAACACTAACACAGCCTCTTGTTGTTTGTCAAGATGTCATTCTGAACCCGTAACAGAGCAGTCTATTGAGAGATAAGGGAAGTGTTTTTGGGATGAAAAATTGCAAAAATTTCACCAAAATGTCATTTCTTTTTTTTTAAGTGGAAGAAGAAGCCAAATTGTGAAGAGTCTACGTCAAGGCCAAACATCTTTCAAAAGTGACTCCAATAAGGTACCTGAGCCTTTTTGTAACACAACCCATTCAACTCCGATGTGTATTTTATTGTGACGAGCACTTTTCCAGTTTATTCCATACCATTTCAGTGGCAGAAGGGCGGGAAGGCCGTATTGCATTCTCATCGTCTTGTTGCCGCCGGCTGCTTCCCAGTGACCACTCGACATGGCCCTCAATTCCCTGACCACAACCGGTCAATTAATAGAGTAGTAATATTCACAGGCAGGAGGAACAATTTAATTTCAAGAATATCTGCAAGTGTTAAAGAATACTCAATTTGCTGTAGAAGTGCCTCATAATAGGATTCGTTGTCCAGGTAAACAAATCACATGGCTTATAACGTGGGAATTTAAATATTTCATTGTATTGCATGTGTCCTGTTGCCCTGAGATTTGTTTGGACAGATTGCTTGGACAACAAATCTTGTTATTTTGCACATGCTGCCTTGTGTGGTGGGCATAGTTGCCCAAAGGCTAGGCCCACCGCAGAAAACTATGGGTGGATTGGCGTCAGGAAGGGCATCCGCGGTCAATTATATTTGCAACAATAAATCCTCACAAAGCAGTATTGCTGAGTGTGAGGTGTATCCGGCCCACACCGCTGACGGGGACAAACCGGTTTAAAAAACTTGGTTTAACTAACTAAACTTCTACAGCAAATAGGTACTTCCAAAGGTATACCTATGAGGAATTTGGGTGTGTACAAAAGACAAATGGTATTCCTCTTTAAGTTAAGAAGCCTTATTACCTTCTTTAATCCTGTGATGTTTTCAAAAACACGGCAAATACAATAGTGTAAAATGGTGGTCACAGGGGCCATAGGTTGCAACTCCAGAATATATGTGTTTGTCCTTTTAATTGCAGTAGCCACACCATGTTGATATACTGTTAAAGCGGCACTGGCACATTTTCACAAAATATGACAAGTTCTTCAATTTGCTCTCAAATGATAGTCTAGGTCATTGGAAAGAACAGAGATATATTGTACACATAAAAATAACATACCCCAAACAGATAGGGACATTGATATGAGGATAAGACATCCAGGTAATTTGTAGGCCAACTTTTAAGTTTTCCATAACTTTAATCAACAAATATGTATATTACATGATTTTTTTTTTTTTTTAACGACTCACTGATATTAAAACCACAACGATTATAGACCGGTCAAACAGTGTGCATCGCGTGGGAAACATGCATACGGCGTGCGTGTTCTTGTGTTAAACGCCATTTTCGTCGTCTGCTGAATTTAGCGTCGCCGGCGACGCTAAATTACAAAATCGTTGTTTACCCATAAGGAAGCTGATTTGGTCTTAATTATTTCGGGTGAGGGCTTTTGTATATAAAAGCTTCAAACCATGCAAAAATATCGATTTTGAAAAATCTTGAGGGTGCACTATTTTTCAAATGTGCCAGTTTCTCTTTAAAGGGATAAGGAGTAACAATGGAGAACAAAAAAGGTTGAGTGACAGCGTCTCACTAATCTAAACCAAGCAGCTCTTGTTTATTCTGTACTGAAGTACACCACAAAGATCAATGTTTGTGTTTGACGTCAAACTGTACGGGTCAGGTTGCAAATATTTTGCTTATAAATCTGGGATATTCACATGGAAAGGCATTTTTATTTCATCACATTTTTTCATGCACATATAGAATTACAGAATCAGATAAAAAGCACTCACACACACAGATTTCAAAGCCAAGAACTTGCATAATGTTCACAGTTACAAAAATACCAAAAATAATATTTTTTTTGTTCAGATCAGCAAATCGCTGCTTATCCCTTTCTATTTGAACACAGTGACTTCCATGTTTTGTAAATACTAGTGTAGAAAGCGGCCTAATGAAGCAGTACCATTAACATGCACTGGGTTGGTTCATTGAACCAGTGAATCAGGATCTTGATATTCAAAATTTAGCATTTGTATTTTACCAGTAGGTTTCAGAGTTTTAATAGTATGTAATTATTGAGGCATATGCATTCTCATTCTGTTTCCATCTGTTCACTTCAGGGTGGTCTATGATTAGCTACCGCAAGCCAATCACATGTTGATGCAGAGGCAGCCTTGGTGATTGTATAAGGCATGGGATTCCCTACAATATACCACATCCTTTCAAATTATCTGAGCTTTAACATACATGGATGCATGTTAAGTTTTCATTATTCACCAATTATAAGGATCTTAGCAGTAATTGATGATATTTGTATACATATTGCTATCTTTAAAAGATTACATGTTATGGTATATGTAGAAAAACTAAAGTTTTATCCACTTAGTAGAACTTACTGTGAATGGCTGGGATGAAATGACAATGTCCTTTACCATTTGAAGGTGAAAGCATCACTGCTAGTTCTTGAGCATTTTCCATTTGGTTGGAGGTCAGAAGGGCATATGTGATACAGAATGTTGATTTTCTCCATAATTATGAAGTGATTGAATTAAAGCTATGTTATCCAAATAATCATGACTTAATCTTAAGTTTGAGTTATTCCCCATGTGTCTGTGTGTCTGTTTTTGAAATGGGTAAAATCTCATCTTTAGCAGCAGTAGCAGGTAGTACAGTACTCCCAGGAAAGGAGGGGGGCACTCACTTTTGCTTGGGTAGGGTGTGTAGCAGGCTAATTGTCAAATTTGTGAACTGAATTTTATTTTTTTGCCCAATTTGGGGCCAAATTTGAGTTTTAGGAACTGATGATCTGGTGACATTTACCAAAAATTTACCCATGTAGGTATATTTTATGAGTTTGTTGTGAAGTATGATCTTTAGAACTAAAACATAGTTGAACAGGGGAATAGGGGAACTGCAGAAGAGGCACTCAGTGGGGTCCCTTGAACGCTTCCACACTACCTACTGCATTTTAGGTCAGTGCCTGCCTGGCATGTCGTCACGAAGGTCGCGACCTGTCAGTCATTTTGACAGAACCCATTACAACAACAGGCCTGCAATACCATACAATGTAACCAAAAAAGAGAGATGGCAAAATGATAACGTGTGTGTAATGTTGCCTTTCTCTAACAATTGGCCCATCCTATGACAAACCCAGGAGAAACCTCATGGGTCCATGAATGATGTGAGTGAAGGTTTATTCGTCTACATATATCCAAATATGGCTTGCAATAGCACCAGAAGAAAATATGGGGCAACTGTTTTTTTTTGTGAGATGCATTCATCCATCCAGACTGAGAGAAAGACACAGACAAAGCCAAAAGACAAACAAACAATTGAGAGTATACTTTCTTTCTTTTGTTAAAAAATAGTGCACAAGCCTAAAAGACACAAACAATGATTGGAAAAGTGCCCCCCCCCATAATAAGAAATACTCACTTACAAGTTAGTAGGAGTAGTATAAGTATTGTATCAATTTTGATATCAGATGAAAGCCGTACTTTCTCATTGTCGTCCTGAAATTTCAGGCTTTCAAATCCATTTCTTTCTCGAGATGTAGATAAAAAGCTACCATATAACGGGTTAAACATCAATATTAGAACAGGTAGGAATATGAGCATTGCACTTTGCATTATCGAGTCTAGCACTAAAACTGCAGTTTGTTCCCACAGAGTACTGATGTCAGTGCTAAGGTTGTCCAAGGCTCTCAGATCAAGGAGAGCACAGGATAGACAAAAATCGGAACAAGTCTTTAAGTATTAGCACAGAAGCGGCTGACACGTTATTGATCAGCTTTAAAGTTACATTTGCTTGGACGCAAGCAAATTATTAGTGCATTTTTCTTCCTCGAGTCAGTGACGTTCAAACGGTCTGTGCTGATATTGTTGTACGTGTGTGCACCTAAAACCGGGAACAGCCTTTTAAGCTTTCATCATCAATCTTGGCTGTGATTTCAAATAAGTGAGAGATTGCAAAGGCATCATCATCAAGCTGATTTCTTCACATTAACTTTTCCCCAAGTCAGTATGAAGGGACTACCATCAGCATAAGCCAATCATCTAAGTAAAGACCAAAATGGTTAATTCCCCTTTTTTTCAGTCTTTCAGTTGAATTCGACCACATTATCTGCGACTACTATGTTTTGGGGTGAACGGTCATGTGAAGCGTCGAGAGGACAGAAGGGAAGGACGCTGAGATACTAAGCCTCCCTCCCATGCAAGGACCTGTGCGTAGAACGTATGGGAAGGCATCTTGAAAATCAGGGTATAGCGCCCGCCAACTTTCTGAAGACTGGCACAGCGGTCAGAGTCTTCAACAAAAGCATCGGGCCGTACGTATTTTAGATTAAGGTGCCAGAGTGAGAGATTTCACAAATCAGGTCCCTTAGAAGCTGAGGAAAAATTCGATTTTGAATTAATGTATAGAGCTAAAATAATAAAATGTCCTCACGTGAAATGATTAAGCTGAGATCATTCTTTGGTACAAAAATTTTGAATATTATGAATTACTAATTAAGAGATACTGATATATTACACTTATAATCGATATCCTAATGACTTAAAGGGGCTTGTTCCGATTTATGTGTATGGTTCTCGACTTTGATTGAGAGACCCGTCACTTGCACTTACCACCCCGTCAAGTACCGTGGAAACAAACTTGCGGTTTTTTTGAGGCCTAGACGCAATAAGCACGTTGCAAAGCACTATTCAATACTGTGCTAATATCGATGGTGAACCACTAAACGTCTTTTTTGTTTATTATCTTGGGAAGTGAAATGGATTTTGAGGGCTCAAATTTCAGGGACGACAATGATGAAAAAATACGGCCTTTCATCTGATATCAAAATCGATAAATCCGGGTAAATCAGGGGGGTCACAAGACGATGGGAACACGCACCTTTAAATACCTAATCTAATTCAGCTTTGTATGTATGCTAATATTATTTGGTAATATCTTGACTTCATTAGCTCAAATTGCACATTTTGTCAAAAACCCTTTGAATGGAGGCAGGGCTGGCGGTTAATAGTAAACTAGGGCAATACCTCGAAGAGAACCCACTAGGACCCACTGATTGGAGGGTCACCATCCGACACGCCACCGCAAAATCCGAGATCCTCCCCCCCCCCCACACACACACGGGCCCTTAGTCGGACCTTGGGTGCTTATCCCCGGTTCATCTTATCCTTGGTTTTGCTTGGGACTGCCGACCTTATATAAGACAGATAGGCTTGGATTAATTTTGTTAGACTTTGGAGGATTTGATTGTACAAATTGCTGCAAACTGAAATTTTATTTTTTTGCCCAATTTGGCCGGCCAAATTTGAGTTTTAGGCCAACTGCGCATCTGTGACATTTACCAAAAATTTACCCAGTGTAGGTATTTTTATGAAGTTGTGCTGAAGTATGATCTTTAGACTAAAACATAGTGAACAGGGGAATAGGGCACCGAACTGCCCCCCAGAAGAGGCAAGAACTGCGGGTCTTGACGCTGAACATACCGCTATGGCATTTTAGGTCAGATGACTGCCTAGACGCAGGTCGCTCCGAAGTCGCGACCTGTCAGTCATGACAGAACATACAACAACAGCCTGCAATCCCATACAATTAACCAAAAAGAGAGATGGCAAAATGATAAATGCTGTGTAATGTTGACCTTTCTCTAACAATTGATCCATCCTAGGACAAACCATGAGAACACCTCAATGGCGCCTGCCTGAATGATGAAAGCGTATTCTTCTACAATATATCCAATATGGCTGCCCTCAATAGCCCCCCTCCGCAAGAAAAATATGGCGCAAATGTTTTCTTTTGTGCGAGATATGCAATTCATCCATCCAGACGTTTTTTGTTTTTTTTTGATGAGAAAGAGCACAGACAAGTCAAAGACAAATCAATGAAGAGATAATGTATTTTTTTTTAAAAAATAGATGCCATTCACCTAAAAGACTACAAACAATGTGTCCGAAAGCCATGCATAATAAGAAATGAACTCACTTACAAGTTAGTAGTATAAGTAGCAGTATCAATTTTGATATCAGATGAAAGCAATACTTTTCTCATTGCTCCTGAACTTTCAGCCGTTTCAAATCCCCATTTCTTTCTCGAGATGTAGATAAAAAGCTACCAATAAACGGTTAACCATCAATATTAGCCCCACAGTAGTGAATATGGCATTGCACTATGCATCTATCGGCCCGTCTAGCCCACTAAAACTGCCAAGTTGCCTTTCCCACACAGTACTTGATATCAGTGAGCCCCACAAGTGTCAGGGCCTCTCATATCAAGTAGAGCAACTATGAATAGACAAAAATCGACGAACAAGATAGTACCTTTAAGTATTAGCACAGACGGGACTGACCGTCTAGTGATCAGCCCTCTAAAGTTACATTTTTATGCTTTGACGCAAGCAAATTTATAGCTGCCATTTTTTCCTCCGAGTAAGTGACGTCAAGACGGTCCTGCTGATATTTCTTGTGCGCCGCACCTAAGTTTTGACTTTAAACGCCATAATGTGCACCCATCACTTTCATGAATGCTGCGCAATTTAAGGCCCTGCAGCCCACTAAATATAGCATGATGTCACTGTTTCAATGATGAAGATAAATGCATATAGATATGCGCCGCCCGATTAACACATGAACTAAGGTAGTCACCCTCACTACCGAGCCCAATGTTGATTTGCGTAACACCATGCCCACACAAAGCGCCGTATTGCTCCTTATTCTCTTTCAAAATATATAAACCTATCAACAAAAATAACTGACAGTTTTTGTAATGGATATTGTATAAAAGACTGAGAAATAACAGCAATACTGAAATATACATTTTGCTTGCTGAAATTTTCTCTTTCATTGAGCCTTAAATTCAGCCCACAATAGCTGCAGAAATGGCAGCCAGTTGTGCTGAAAAGAGCATTGCAAATGTCAAATTTCACAAAATGACACTTATAGATATTTACATTGCATTATGGGTGTACAGAGACCTGCCTATCATAGACCGTAGCTATTGTGACAATGACAATTCCCTTTCTTGCGAATCATGATAGACCGTGCCTAATTACAATGACAATTCCTTTCCTTGCGAATCATACACTTCTCAGTGGCCGCGGCGCAAGACCTCTTTTTCTGGGGGCGAAAAGCATGCAAATTTGGGGGCGGAAAGTGAAATTCTGGGGCCGGCCGTTTTCCTCTTCATTCAAAAGTCAAAAGCCCCATCCCAATATGCTCAAAGGTCCCCCAAAAAAAGGAACGGACCACACACCCAAACACCCAACTAGCAGCTCCGTACCGCCAACTCACCGACAGCAAAGCAAAAGCAGGCCAAGACAGCAAAAAGGCGCCCAAAGACAAAAGAAAGGAAGTGCTGCGCACAAAAAAAAAACGCAAAAAGGAGGAAAACACAATAAAGGGGGAAGATAACAAAAAAAAAAACGAAAACACTAAAATGAATAAAAAAAAGAAAAAACACACAGAGCCACACACAACCTCTAATCAAAGATAAGTAAAGAGGCTCTAAACAACAAGGTTCACTCAACCCCGAAAAAGTGTTCATCCAATTCCCAAAATTAAAGCATAGTCAAAGTAATAGGTCCAACGACCAAGAGGGAGGCCGCACGGCCAAGGCCCCCGGGGGGGGCGGGGGGCGCCCCGAAAAAACAGAAAGGAAGAAATAGAAGAAACACCCATAACACCGCCCACCCACATCAAAAACAATCAACAACCACCAAAAAGTAGTTCAAACACCAAACAGTTCAATGTCAACAAAGCCCTTAGTAGTAAAAGCAATAGTATCAAATATTTGGAGATTTTAACCCAATTTTGGCCCAAATTTGCGTGTTTTGAGACCCCAAATGCCAAATTTTGCCCAAAATCTCCCATTTTTCTTTTGGCCAGCGCGGGAAACCCTAGCGGGCATAAGAAAAAAAAATTGGGGGGAAAAGCCCCCCATGCCCCCCCCGCCCTGCGCACCGTGCCACTGCCAGTTCCATGATGAACTCATCAACTTGTGCCCTAGTCCACAGTAGGCCTACATCTCTTGAAAAGCCCCGTAAAGCTTAAAGTGTCTTTTTCGAAAATGCGGTAATGTTCAGGCTTTGAACAACCAGAGATTTTGGTCATTTTGTACTCATAATTTATAGTTGGCAGTGGCTGTTTGTTTATATTTAAAACTATCCTTTTTATGAAAACCGACCCCTTTTTACTGAACTCAATAATCCACCTTTGTACTTTATTGGCGTGTGACACGTTGAGATACAGTGCGTTCTGAACCACATCCAGCATCCTTAGTAATATTATTGGTCTTTGAAGCATTAGCCTGGTCTTAACATGTCTACACAAAACAATACAACCAACATTTTGTAATTTCTATGAAAAATGTATGGATGTTTGATTTTTTTCCAAAATGAATATGGCAAACCATAGTTCAACGGATAGGTGCTTTGTATTTTATTAACATCAAAACCACCGTTTTTATTTCTGGACCCATCCTTTTTACAAGCCCCACCTTTTATACCATATGAAATCAGTCTCCTCACCCTTTTACCAATTTTCAGAATTTTATACCCACCCTTTCTAAAAGGTGTGGTTACAACTATGAAATCCTCTACTTATTGCCATCAAATAAAAGAAGCATATACATTTATTTACCAAGGCCTTTCATAACTGCTGGCTTCTCATTATTTAGACAAGATCTAGAATTTCTTGCTGATTGAGAATGTGATCTGCCATCTGTGATGGCGAACCACAATGGCAGGCTGGCGATGGCCGCCAGCCCCCATCGGTGCCCCATATTGCTCTTGAAGCGACTGACTCCTGTGCGAATCTCCCCCTTTACGGTGAACCATTCCTGCGTAGGAGATTTGCCTTCAAGGTGGTAGTTCTGTCTTAGGGGCCTAATAGAGCAAGTTGCATATGGTCTTGGAGTATCTAGACCAGGCAGTATTCCACTGACTATGTAAGATGTTGAATGGAGGAACTGGAGAGTTTTAGCATCGTGTCAACAGAAGCCGTCAATGAGAGCCCACAGCCTCTGTCTGCCTAGCTGGTGTGATTCTTTGACAGTTATGTGCAGCCAGGTGACCTTGATTGTTTCCAGCAGGGCCTTATCCACTAGTTGTGCCCGTGTGGCTGTTCTCTCTGAAGGTGCAGCAGGTGAAATGCCTGAAAGTACTGGTAGAAATTCAGATGGAGTAGGACGGAGGCCACCAGTAATGGCTTCTCAAGGTCTCTTGAGTACTGTGTCAGCTTCTTTGTGTGAGAGCCTAGTTGGACCATGCCTGGGCCGGCATATTCAGACAGACAAAAAAAACTGCAGGTAGACCAGAGCCAAGGCGGTGATGCGTAGCAGTCTTTTTTTTTTTTTTTTTTTTTTTTTTTTTTTTTTTTTGTGTTTTTTTTTTTTGTTGCTTGGGTCTGCCAGCACCCCATGAAGATCTACCAAGTCGGCACAGGAGGTTAATAATAATAATTTATTTCAATAGGTAATAATCAAATAATATTATTTGAGTTACAAGCTGAAAACAATAAAGTACAATAGTAAATCAGCGAAAGAAAAGATGCCCCGCGCCCATACAGCCCAAACACAATGACATGGATTTCTTTCCATAATGCGGAACAAAAATAAGCGCCATACATGCCCTACAAACAAAAACAACACACATTTGCATAGACATGAACATGTAATAAACAAAGTAAAAACTTAGTTTACAGAAACATGTTTCTTACACAAGAATTTGAACTGAAATAAAGAAGTAGCGTTCGAATTTATCAACAGAAATACTTTCCCATAGTCTCGGAAAGGGGGGGGGGGGGGGGCTAACAACAACAGAGTGCAACAAAGAAAGAATTAGTTCGTGCACGCCAGTGCAGAAATATTGCACCGATTTATTACAAGACTTCGGGCATGAAAGAACTCTAAGAAAGAGGATGGACCACATACCATGACGAAATTCTTTGAACCAAAACTGCAGCTTGAAACTTAACAAGTCCTCAACTTCAATAAGCCCCCCCCCCCCCCCCCCACCAATTCAGTCAACCTATCAAGATAAGTAACCTGGACACCAGACCAAGACCTTTTCCTGTACATAACACGAATTAATTTCCTTTGAAATTTCTCAAGGCTTTGGATATAAGAAATATTGAACAGAGCCCCCAACAACAACAGCTAACCAGATGGGATCGACAAGAGCCTTTGCTACAAGTGTAGCTAAGCAGAGAAGTGCTATTGTTTTTAGCTACATCTGCATAGAAAACCAACCAAGCGCGTGAGATTTAGTTACAAGTGGAATCAATATGAGAAGAAAATGAGGAGATTAGAAGAAAATGTTATGCCGAGTAACATTAAAATCATTACAGCATTGCAGAGCTGTCCACCACCTAAAGAGTATTCATTATTTTGGCACATAACTTAGATCTAGAGAAATGCCAACCCATTAAGCATATTATGGCAATCTGGTATCTTCCAATTCAACCAAGCTGCAAATTCTTTAGCGCATGGGCTTGAGAGTATCATTTTATATGCCGATTGAGACCTGAGCACCATGAAGAAAGAGCTACAGGATAGATGACGAGGCCACCTACACCAAGCTTCTTATGCCGAGCTACAAAACATATCCTGCGTGAGCACAAGACAAAGCCAGATATATGGGAATCCGCCAATTTCATTTTTTTCCTCTGTTGCCCAACGCCGGCACGATTTGCCGGTCATGTCATCGTGCGATTGACAAGTAGTCTCAGACGTCACATCGTTGGTAGTTACCATGCCAAAACAGGGCCCGTCGTCGCCCTTTTAACTACATTTATGTGATTGCTTCGAGACATCCAGCAGCGCATCCATACTGACATCCACATAATGACAAAACAGGACATTGGCCGCTACATGGTGAACAGCATCTCGGCTGCGGCCGTAGCCATAGATAGACAATGGAGACATTAATGGAAGATTGCTTTCTTGACTGTCCAAGTGTACAATTATCAAGATCACTTGAAGATCAAACCGATCACTGGGCTTCCGAATAGGTCTCACCATATGTGACCCCCCCTTTCCATCAGCAAATTGAAATATAGGAAGACGAAGTCCCAATGGATGTCGCAGAAACAAATAAAAGCGAAAAGAACAGGACCGAGTACTGACCTATGTGGAAACTCAAGACGATGACAGATGCTCCCCAATCAGAGGAATTCACCTTTAAATACTGACTCGTGCTTCTATCCGTAAGAAAGTTCTGAATCCAGTCAAAGAAGAATCTCCTAACACGCAAGATGAGTTGCAGTTCATAAGTAGAATGTTGTGGCTACTACCTATCAAAAGCAGAACCTGAAATCAAGAAAAACAGTCAACCAGCAACTACAGTGGGACACGCCCATCAGCGGTTTCATAGAGCTGATTGGAAAAATTTAGACAACAATTGCTTCAATTTCTGCCGTACTAACAGCCAAATGATTATCATCAAGGATATTATTCTCATCATGTAAGGCATCAAAGGAGTAACAACATAGGTTTCTCCAAGATTTTACACAAGACAGAAGTCAGAGAAACTGGGCGATAACTTGCAAGTGAGCATCCTTGCGCTTGCCAGCAACCTTCAGTATATTACTTGTAGCAAACTTGGACCTCACGCGCCTCGAGGTGCTAGCCGGTGAGTAAGCTGCCAGTCAAGATTCACTCCCATGTAGGTTGCTGTAGGATTGAGTGTAGGATTGCTATGGCAGAGGCGCTCCATGAGGTTGATTTGAAGCTGGCCCGATGGCGAGCTCTTGGTGTGAGCCCGTGGAAGGCAGTAGCAGATGCGCCTTGCGCTCACTCAGATTCAGTCTACCAGGTCATTAGCCAGATATGCCTGTGCAAAGTAGCGGCCTATATACTGCAGATGAGTGTATGTTGTGCCTTCTAACTTCTGCTCAGCTGCTGTCCGAGTGAGAAGGGCAGATCTGTCGGCGTTAGCCACTATATCACTATGAGTTTAAACACTGAAATTATTGTGATTAGATGATCAACTAGTGAATGCTTATTGTCTCTAGATATGACGTGTAAGGAATCCCAAATCAGGATTAAAGGTGACAAAAAGTTACCAATATAGCCATAAAGAGCATTACATACTTTCAAATTGAGATTCTTTGTGCCAAAGGTAAAAGCGAGTGTTAAAATGTAACTGCAAAAAGGATTGCAGATATTCATTCATGTCTTCTATCCATTACAAATAAGTTCTCATAATGGATCCCATACAACCCAGAGATATTAATACAGACATCTTGATTTTTAGAAGGATTATACTTTGGTCATCAAACAACTTCAAAACAAGACCATAAGTTGGACTAGACACAATATGTAGGGATTTATCCTTTCCCACACTACCAGCAACGTTTCTCCCAATCCATACGTCCACATGCAGCGACCTTCTTGCCGGGGAGAAAAATCGTGCCGTAGGGTCGGAAGTATCGCCCTCTCACTTCGAAAGGACACTGCGTTAGCGGTAGGTACCTTCCACTACCTTTTTCCAACAATACCACTGGATAATCGTGGCAGATGGGAGAGGGTCGCCATATACATATATAAGCGTTCTCATAAACGCAGAAATCACCTCAACACTGTCTGAACGACCTGCTAGTAGAGCTTGTAGAATTTGGACAGCGGTCTTTCCCGTCTGTTGCAAGGTTGAAGCCGAACTCCATCCGACGATGTCCAAAATGGTGGGAATGAAGGACTATTTAGAATGGCCAGGATGAGGACTGAGCTTGAACATGCGCCCTGACTAAGGAGCATGCCAGGCAAATATGTTGTTTCTTATGCGAATCTCGGATGAATGAGGTAATCCAGTGGCAGTCTAAGTGCAGGACCATGGGGTGTCAATGCATATGTAGTTAACTTGTTTGCTGTACGAATGTTCTTTGTACGGTCGAGCACAATGGCACCTCTGAGTGGCATATGCAACCTTGGTGAGTCATGGCAGAAACATGCTTTCGGGATAAAAGAAAGAATCTGGTTTTTGGCTTGGAACCCTGCCTGTGGAAGAAGAGACACTCCTCCACATCTTTTGGCAAGGGGGAGAGGTCCATCAACCTAAGGCTAGAAAGATAGCCCAAAGATCGAAGACGTTTACGTGGCGGCGTGACTGTGCTGCAGACCAGCGGTCTGAGATCTGGAAAGAGAGCATGTGAGCCCTACCCCGACTTTGACGCATCCGTCTTCAGGGTGATTGAGGGCACCAATGGACTAAATTGGACTCTTTGGCTCAAATTGAGTGGATGAGTCCTACATTGATGGTCTAAGAATAGATTTTGGGAGACCGGGATCTGAAGAAGCAGACGATGGTGCCATCCTGGCGTCTCATCTTTAGTTTGCAATACGAGTCAACGCCGATCGGGCTGACCAGCAGACCCAGGAGACGAAGCTATGTTTGGACCGACACCGACGGACTGCCAAGGATAAACCGGGCACAGCCTTTTACCGCTTTCATCATCAATCTTGGCTGATTTTCAAATAAGTGAGAGATTGCAAAGGCATCAAGGCTGATTTCTTCACATTCACTTTCCAAGTCAGTATGAAGGGACTACCATCAGCATAAGCCAATCATCTAAGTAAAGACGAAAATGGTTAATTCCCCCTTTCAGTCTCAGGAATTCGACCACCACCTGGACTACTCGGGTGAACTTCCTGTGAAGCGTCGAGAGACAGAAGGGAAGGACGCTGAGATACTAAGCCTCCCTCCCATGCAAGGACCTGTGCGTAGAACGTATGGGAAGGCATCTTGAAAATCAGGTATAGCGCCACGCCAACATTTCTGAAGAACTTTGGGCACAGCGGTCAGCGTCTTCATACAAAAGCGTCGGGCCGTACGTATTTTAGATTAAGGTGCAGTGAGAGATTTCACAAATCAGGTGTCCCTAGAAGTGAGGAAATTCTTATTTTTGCATTAATGTAGAGCTAAAAATAAATAAAATGTCCTCAC
>JAMKCH010023229.1:0-20030 GCA_023653785.1 Ophioderma brevispina
CCGGATGCATACTGACTACGCAAAACATTTTACCTTTCGTCGAATCAGTTCCCAATAGTATAAACTCCATATATTACACACAACAACGACATATCCAACGACTATCCCCGATGTAACGTAAGGCGAATTTCAACCAACAGAAGGCAGCATAATTTATGATGTTTACTGGACTTTGTTTTGCCCATATCGGCGATAGTCAGTAGCATTTTCAACGATCACATGAATGAAGTTGTAGGAGTAAACCTAACACACAACAACACAGCTGGCACAGTTCCGACGATCAACGCATGTGAGGAACAAAAACCCCACCACTGAAGTTGCGAAAGGATAGGCCTGATGGCTGCTTAAAGGCACAAAACACACGTGACTGTGTGACGCCCACCTGCCAAGAACATCATGTTCAGAATATCTTGGGTATACCTTCGACTGCGCTGAAGGTATAACCGTTATTAGCTCGAAATCAGCACAATCAGTAAATATATGTTAAGACATATGTTTTCTGGCCCAATAACCATTTTTCGATCACTTTAAAGGTCAAATACAATACCGTCGCTACTAAAACAGATAACAGCAAATTAAAAATGGATTAAAATTATTTGCGATATACCCTGGTACATGTTATTGATCGCAATAAACCTCTTATGTACTTAATCACTGTTTCAGGAATACCAGGCAATGTTCAGCAAATCTACAGGTGACCCAATAAAAACTTTACCCAAAATGAAAGTGATATTTTCCCATTTTTTTTAATTTGAATCTGTGGATTCTATTTTATCATAAAGAATGGGTAATTGAGCATCTTTCCTGAAAAAATGTTCATTTGGGTTTAGCGGTTCTCAAGATCACGGTCCACTGACACAAGACAGAAAACGGGTATTTAGCACAAACTGCAGACTTGTCCATGGTATTTCATAAATGGAGAATGCTAAGTACACATAAATTGTTTGGCAAACCGGGTTTTCAAATCTGAAATCATATTCATAGCATTCGTTTGTGCTAAATAACCATTTTCCGATTTTTTTCCAATATTAAATCTTAACATAAGTAAGTCGTTTTTCACATAAAGAAAAAAGCTGGCTTCAATCTTTCATCTCATCATTTTTTTTCAATAGCGAGATAACTCCAGTTTACTACGGAAACAAAAAACCGAATTTGTGCACTTTCTGGTTGAGTGAAACGGCGAAAGATTAGTTAATCGTACGTTATTCACATTTGAATGAACACGGATTTGAAGTCTTCAAAAGGGATTAAACTTCAAAAGAAACTTTAAAAGATGCAAAGCAGTTACGTAATGGTGAAATCATTTTCGGTCATTCTGGTTTAAGATCAAGTGTAATAACATCGACATATTGATATTTGTTAGAAGAGAATCACGGCCGGAAAGCAACCTCAGTTACTTTTGGAGAGAGTTTTTATGGTTGAGGTATCATGAAACGTAACGTTTCGACGACTCTACTACTTTTTGCATCCAAATTCAATTTTTAAATGACTTCAACAATTTTTAAACCACATTTCTTTTGATTTGGAGTGTTTATTTTGGTATGTTTTTATTTAACTCCCACTTCAATGAAACGGCAATAATATTTGTATTTTGTTTCGTATTTATGAAAATAAAAAAAATATCGTGATAACATATTATGTTGGCTATTTAAGTTTGTGTCGAGAAAACTAGAACTCGTTTGTTAGTACTTTAATCCGTATTTTTGTTTCTTTTGGCCAGTTGCAATCTTTTACCAACTCGCCATGCTATCATCACACTAAATTGATTATCTCTTAATTTTTGCCAGAGGCAAATAAAGAATTGAAACAAATCAACCTTAGAAGCCCGGTCTTTTGTGCTTTAATTTATGCCAAGTAAAGAATGACTTATTTTGAAATTTTTCAATTTAAACATTTTTTTTCTGATTGTAAATATTCCATTTTTGAACATGCTGTACAGTGTAGGCGTGTGTTAAATTGAGCGGTATAGACATGGAGGCCAATATGGAAAAAGTAGTTATGTAATGTTGTATATAACCAATATTTACAGCTCACTAATATTCGGAGAATTAAAAAAATCCCAAAGCCGTCGGTCCTCCACATCACCGAGGAAACAATATATTCACCATTCCCGCACTAGCACGAATATAAAGTGAGACTTATGTTTTTAGGTCTGTCCCATTCACAGTCAAGAGGAGAGAGGGTTTAAGTCTTAATTGCCACAAGTAAAATGTTTATGATACCCATAGAGTATTCTTTATGCCGCATAGGAGAAATATGTAATTCTTATTCTTATATCACTAGACATAACGCAACCAAGTTCTTATTTGGCTATCCAACCTTGCTGTGCAAGAGATTACGCAAGACGAATTATGGGTTCCTTGACATCCGCCAACCATGAATCATGTTTTTTTTTATATTAACAACCAGTAATTATGTAACAACTGAATTCGATCAGTTTTCAGTAAGCCGATTCTGTGCAGTAATTTTGTATCATGGCCACAATATGATTTGTATAAGGCCTAGTCTCAGCATGGCCAAGGATTGAACCCCCACTTGATCTGGAAGAAAGATATAGAAGGAACCACAACGACTTCCCAATCCCATTTTTGAAAAATCTGTTTTTTATCCATTCCCGCACAAAAGGAAGGATTCAAAAACCACCCTTTGATCATAAGCCCTCTGCCGCAATCGATGATAGGCTAGCAATCATTACTGTAAGACGATTTTGAAAACTCCTATGTTCCGACACGTAAAAGTATAAAAGTATAATGCTTACTTACCACATGGTTTCCGTGGGTCTCCGGTGTGTAATTTGTTTTGTTTCCGTTATATAAGAAGTTATGTACATCGTTATGCGTTCAGCTTTAACTTCCAAGACTGCTCAGTGTGAAAAATAAGGTGAATTTTACTAAATTTTGAAATTGTAGGACCCGGGGCCGTCTTGGATTTTCGTTGGGTACCTATGCTCGGTTCAGGGTTCTGAGAGTGACCTCTAACGGGAACCATTTTCAGTTAAATATACCCCTGCCCCTAATTGGACCATCTTTTGTGGTGAGTATACTAGTTTTCAGCTTGAAAATATACACCTAATAGTACAGCAGTAATATGACATCTTCTGTGGTTTTTTAAATATACTTTCTCACTAGTATTATCCCAGTTACTCTCGTTTAGAATTCCACTTCTAATGTATTATAAACACTTTACTTTGCATGCAAACTATTTTTTGATAATATTGTAACCATTAATGCATTATTTACATAATATTTTACTTTATTTATTTATTTACATATTCGGCTAAGCCACAAAATTGAACAATATACAGACTATCAATAACAAAATAAAAAGAAATTAAAATTAAATTGCCTCAGTGAGCTATAGACAGGAGGAACTAGGAGCAAGAAACGCTGTCATCCAAAGGATGTGATTCCTCGACTCACTGAGGCAAGCACACACAATTGATAAATATCACAATATTTTGGAATATTGCACTCACTTTTCATTTTTTTTTTGAAAAACAAATAAATCCAGACAGCCTATTTCTTACAGAAACCCAACATGTCCAATACCCCATTAACCACAAAAACCAACCAAAAACCCCAAACCAGATACCACCACACCACCCAGCCCCAACTAACTTAATACCCTAAACAACCCACCCTCACAAAAGCAGACATGTTGGGACAGCAAGGAGATATGGCAGACTGCAGACAACAATTTATAAAAAATACATTTTAGAAAATAAAATTACTTATGAGTCCAGCTCCAGCTCTTCAAGCTTCATTTCAGTCAGTGAAATGTTTTTTTCAGACGTTGTTTTTAAAAATTGTCTTACTGCTATAAACAATGACATCATCTCTGCTGGCGCAGGAAGCTCAGCCCACATACGGGGGAAATTTGCAATATATTAAACTTGAAACTATCGGTATTTTGGAGTTATATGATCATTAAAAAGCAAATTACTGGAATGACGGGAGTTTACAAACCAGTTGCAGAAATTGAATGAACTAGTATTTAAAAGACAAGTTGCGGCAAACAGTATGAGAGGTATTCCGTCTGTTGGCTAAGTTCATGAGATAAGTTGTATTCAGTCCGACGGGAGCCCTTCATAGAGGATCATCCCTTCTCCTTTTTTCGCTGACCAAGAAATCAATCTGGTAGCCCTCCTTTGATGGTTTCCAAATTATTTTATATGTTTTTACGATGTACATACCAAACTGGCGAGCAAAATCATAATGGGCAAAATAAGAGAACAATAAAGCTTGAGTAGAATATCTTTGTTTTTGGTTGCCAACAACTTTCCTGGGAAGCCCACCAGTTTATTGCACGTCTGTAACATCTGGACACTTGTTCATTCCATGACAAACAGATGATATCTAACACAAGGAGACGTAAACTGGAAACGTAGAAAGTTTTGTGTTAGAAACAAATAGACAGGGATAGGCTTGTTAATCATGATATTATATATCTATGTTTTGCTGTCAGGCCTATTCTATTAGAACAAATTCAAATTGGATTTGAAGATTGAAGGTATTTTGCAGTGGATTTAATACCCCTTGCGGGTCTGTTCTCAATACCTGAAAAAAGATCACATGTAAAATAGCCAACATACAAGAAAATGACACTTGTACTACTACAAGAAAAAAATACACACTTAGGGTTATTTGCTGATATGTTTAGGTTAATTTTTCCTATTTGTATCATTGAACTGCACCAGTCACAATCACAACTGAATTTGTACCCCCAGCGGACAAGAACCTTGATTAAATTTGATGTTTTGATAACACCTAGCGGTAGTCCCGCATTTGGCGCTAGTCCCTCTTTTTTTCGGATCGAGCATGGGTTCCCGAGCAAATCCAAGAACCCCCCGGGCGTGTTGATCGGTTTTCCATGGATGCGGCCATATGTTGAGTACTTCGCTGATTCCGATGACCCGTTCTTTTCGCAATGAAGAAAAACCACGAACTGAGAATTTTCTCGAGCCAGAATTCTGAATAGGATTTTATCCTCGAAGGGTCCACTTAGAGAATATTAATACATTGCAATTATATGGCGGCAGATATATCCTTCAAACGTCAAGTGGGTCATTGTGGTTTCCTTCTTATCTCTTTCTTCCATTTTATATGGTCCCTTGTCACCGGTTGGTATCACAGATACCTAAGTGGCTCAGAACTAACGCTATAAGATAAACATGACAAATCAGTTTTACGTTCATATCAAAACCCACAAACAGTATTTTATTTCGTGTTTCATAATAAAACACATCTCCAACTTTTGTTTTGTTGCTAAAAGAAACCTACTTTCATTTTGTTCCCTCCTTAATAACCATACTTTAACATTGCAACATTTTCTAAATTGAGCTCAGTATTCTTTAACGTGTGGGGGGGGTACACTACGCTTTAAAGTCCGGTCAAGATGTTATTTACGGTTTGTTTCACAGTTCATACATTTACAGTTCGCAGATTTTATCAATTATCTTCGTCTCAAGCGCATTCTGGCGACCTTTGTGTCCGATCTTTCTTCCACATTGACATTTTATCCCATTAACATTTACCTTTAATATAATCATTTACGGATAATGCATACTGCTCTATTTTGAAACGTAAATTTCATGAAATATTTTGGTTTGGTCCAATTCCTAAAAACAGCTTAAAACTTTCTAGATATCCCTATAATATCCATATTAATTTTGTGCCATTTTCTGAACCATATTCACTTTTCAAACTTAAGACCAACTTTGACTAATTATTTTTACCTACAACCTTAACTATTGCAATTAACAAACTTTTGCACTACTCATATTTCCTTGCCAAAACAGAGATTTGCTTCTACTTCAATGTGTAAGCCAGTAGTTTTTTCTCATTATTTGATATCCCAAATATTTCCTTAACTTCAAATTAATAAAGACAACGTAGTAATCTAAACCAATGAATATAAACCCACCAAATTAATTATAGGATGTTAACTTACTTTGAAATTCCAAAATGAAAAACTGACTTGCAGGAGGACAGGTCCTTCATCCAGCCAAGAGTCACTTCTGCATGTACGCTGTGGCCTGACTTCATTCTGTTGCTCCTCGCCATTTAAAAGGCCTGTAGTCACACGGTGAGCGTCTTGTCTACATATATGTTTAAGTAGCCCGACACCCCTGCACCTAATTAACTATTTATTGGCCGGGTTCCCAGGTAAGCACTGCTACTTCCGAGTAGCCCCTATACACTGTTAAAAACTTTTTAATTGCCTGTTATCTTTTAAATTACGGTAAACCCCGATATTCAATAATCTTCACGCTTTGTGATCCCTTATCCTAACCAATTACAATTGGAAGCAGATAAAATGTTAAACAGTGGTTATAAATAATAACTACACATTTGAAAAAAGATAGATTTATACGCTGACCGTTATTATATTAGACATTATAAAGAATATGACATTACCATATAAAACAAAGTCTGTACTGGTTTAAATTTTTATTCACGTTCTCACTTCCTTTTGCCTTTTTTTTTCCCTCAAATTGGTTTGAAATATAAACTGTTTACAACCATGTGGTGACGTATATACAACGTTTTGTATGATGTCACAGCTGCAATCGCTAGGAATTTGGTCAGAAATAGTAATAACGTTTTTAAGTCTTAAAGGTCAACAAATGGTAAAGGCCACTATTAAATAACCAATTAAAGATAATGCTCTCCTATCGTAGGATACAAAATTACAGCTGTTTCGGTCAAAATTTGGAGGAGTTATGAGGTCAAAACGGCAATGCTCGCCACGCATCCCTCTTAGCAGAAAATCGTTTTCTTTTTAGTCCCTACTGGCACACGGAAAATGGACGTCCATTAGTGTGACACCACCCGAAGGAACTCCCCCGCGGAGCGATAGTCAATATTCAATAAAATCTCGAAAAGAGCTATTGCCCTTTCTACATAGAAAAATTTATGATCAAGTTGTTTATAGCAAAGCAGAATAGTATTTTTGTCAAAAACCAATTCTGTATTTTTTTCAGCTCAGTAGGAGTCAATTTTGTCTAAAAGTTCAAAGGTTTTGAGTACAAGGCAAAAATAACAATGATGCCCGATTTATTTCACACTTGTCGTACACAGATTGTTTTGTATTGCTATAACTAACCAGTGTCACATTATAATATAGGTCGTTGACACTAATGTTCTTCTGAAAACGCGGTAAATTGAATAGAAATGAAGGTTAAGCAAGAATTAACGGATTTGTGGTTCGGCACAAAGCGTTGTTAGGTCAAAAGCTTGCCCAGCAACATTCTCCTATGATGTTTGTTCTCGTTTTCTTCCTTTTCGAATAAATGAATAAAAACAATGGTCCAAAGTTAATTGAACACGCCCTATAAAGCTCAATATTTATTTTTTGGTGAATGAGGTAAGTATTTTGTCCTTGAAAAGTACTCATCTAATTGGAGAGCGTAACAGCTGACATCTCTTAAGCTGTCGTCGACCAATATAACAATGGTCCAGCCTGCACTCCCAGATGAAAGGGGCAATTGAAAGTGTTTTTCTTACAACCGCATACCTGTCCGGTGATTATATTTTTAACTCCATTGTTTGCTGAAGTCTATGTGTATCCACTCGTCACGGATATTAGGAAATGAAATTGTATTGACATTTTAATATATTTTTAAGAAAATGTGCCAGTTTTATGTTCGGGAACAGACAGTTATGTGATCGTAATAATTTCAATTATGCATTTAACACTTGGTTTTCCCTTAGCTCCCAGATGGGGACTACAACACAACAGCATAGAAGGACATGTCCCATCGACTATCTCGTGTTATGTTTCAGATAACATAACCGTTCGTTGACATGATCGTATGCGTGAATCGATTCTCACTTCCTCCAGCCCGGGGAGATTTGTTTTGCTTGTGCACGGTGTGAAGCAACTTACGTATCCCAATCCTAAGAGGCTAAGCTCCTAAAATTAACATTTCTGTACGCTATATTAATTGAAGTATATAGTACAATATTTAAATTTGACAATTAGTATTTTCTAAGCGTTCTTTCATACATTATTTGATAGCTACCGGTGCTTGGGCATCGTCAACCCCTCTCCATATTTTTAACTTCTCCGTGAGCTTGGCCCAAACATGTACGGGGCTTTACCCAGTAAAATAAGTTGCGCCGCGCCGAAGGGATGTTATCGCCGTCCAAGGGAAGCTTATCATCACCTTAAATTCTCATTCAGATCGTCTCATCAGTTGAATCCATTGAATCACAGCTCTCACACAGTGCCATTTCAATCTCAGACAAACTTAATCTTTTATAAATGTGCTGACCATAATAGAGGGGAAATGAAAGACTTTAAAATTTACCGGCGAACCACTGTGTATTCAGTGCGGCAGCGTGAAATCAGCTGTTCAGCTGTCATCCAGTGTACCCTTAATGACGTCACGCACTATGCGCCCAAATCAACCGATTTTACTCGAAGCAGGCTCCTGGCTGTTGGAAATTCAATATATTTAATTCTGGAATATATTCTCTATCCATCTAATACATACTTACCCCCATTTGGTATGAGCTTTAATATTGTTTGAACAAGTCCAAAAGCCAAACAATCCTTAGAAGCTGAGATTTCACGCCGTTATTTACGTCCCTGCAATGGTCCTCGTATTCTTACGGCTGCCATATTTTACGTTCTGCAACTTTTGTGAGTCCCAAGCTGCCAGTCACACAAAACCATTTTTTACAGGTTTTATTTTTTAATAGGCACCCCTGGGCATAATAAATAATTGAGGCGCCGCACAATAGATTTTGGTCATGCATGCATCGTTCGGTTTGGATGAAGTTGCAGAACTCCTTTCTACATATGCATCCCTCGATGACAAAGTTTGCAAGTAAGATTAAAAATCACCCACCTACCAATCCTCACGACGCTTCTTTCTTTACATGAAACAAAAGCATAGTTCTGGGCTGGCAAAATGTCAACTGCATTAATTCTTCCTTTTGCCAGACCTATATCTTTTCAAAAAGGTAAAAGGACTTTCCCTTGAGAGGCTTATCCTAACCTGGCTGACTCAAACCTATCGTCACTATCCCGAGTCCGTCTCCAAGGTCCCCCTTTATTTGAATATCCAATATGGCATAAGTTTGCCTTAACATACAATGAAAACATAAGTTCAATTTTGATATTCCAATCACTTGTGACAATGACTCTCCCTTTTAATTAAATGCATCCTTTTGCATTTACTCAGATTGGAATAACAACATGAAACACCATCGCAACCTTCAAAATCAACTTCACTTTATTATTATGAGCACCTGGTGTGCGGTACACTAATGGTGGAGATCCAACGCCCAACGCATGATTCGACCATTGGCGATCCTGAATCCCTTAAGACATGATAGTGGTCGGTGATCGGTTTCAATGATGAAAGGCCGCCATACAAATATGGCTCAATCGCTGTACTGCGTAATCACTGTCCAACACTCCTCTCTCCCGTAGGATCAACCCTTCGGCACGTTTGGCGAATTTCTTTGCTGACTCAATGCTACCCTAAATTTTCCCCTTCATGTTCCTCAGTCACATTGCTCTCATGCCATTTTTGAAGGATCCGTGCGCAAGATGAATTACTTTCCAATCCTGGTTGCTGCCTGGCAAATGAACGAGAAGTGGGAGCTAACTAACAATTTGCTCTTCATGTCTGAATGCGTCTTTCTGACATTTCCCCCATTTTATTTTGTATGGTTCTCGTTTGGGTGTGCGATCAGTTAATGGACACGCTATTACAGCGAAGTTCGGAATAAATTTCCGATAATATCCAACTAATCCGAGAACGATCGAAGGATTTTCATTTGTTGCTGGTCTGTGAATTCTTGATATTCCACATTTCTAGCTTTTTTTCTGGGTTTCAACACCTCATCCAGCTATGTGCCCCAGATTCAACTTCTTCGTATCCAATGAAACACTTAGATGGTCATGGTCAGGTTAGCTTTTCGAAGTCTCCGGAACGACTTCCTTCATTGTCTGTAAATGCTCTTCCCACGACGGTGTATGAATCAATATGTCATCAATGTAATTATGTACATTTGGAAGTCCTTTAAGCAACACCCTCATGACTTTGCTGAAAGTAGCGGCGCTATTGACCAATCCAGATGCCAAAACCCCCGTCCGTCCATACCAAAATAAAAAAAGTCCGGCTCACACTATGACGAATAGGGGGTTACGGCAAGCAACGTTAATCTGCGAATTGCAATTTTTAATTTGCCGCCAATCGTCGTGTGTTGCCGTCAATTGTCGCTGACGAATCGGATTTCGTTGGACACCGCCACCTTCATTTCTTGACGTTTCCATGCCCTGCGAGGCCGTTTGAGGTCGTCATATTGAGCTTGGTTAATCGGTGTCAGTGGACCATTGACGACAAAACAACGGCAAGTAACGCCACATCTCAAAACTCTGCTTCCCCTTCCTCTTCCAACGTAGAGCTCTCTGAGATGGTAAAAGTCAAGTAAAAATGTAAAAGTAGTACATTTTCTCCAGCGTTTTCTGGTGGATAAAAAAAACCAGAACGTATGCGAAGAGTGGAATGCCATTGACTTTTATACGACGGCCGCCGTTCCTTCCGTGCCATCCAAGTGACCAGCCGTCTAACCCTCGTTCATAGTTGTCGAGCTCCGTCGGGGGGAAAATTGTCACGTGAGGTGTCGACTTTGTTCGCTATAACTCCGTTCCCTGCGCAGCGCTTTCTCCCCCTTGTCGTCTTGTTGTCGCTGAAGGTCGTTTTCACCCGTCAGCGAATCTGTTTTCCCCTTTTCCTCGTCTTGCGCGCCTTGCGCGGTTATCGCCGCCCCTATATGATCCCGCCTTAAACGATTATCATCTCGACTTCAGAATGCTTCCTTTGGGTATTATCATGGATCACCCATATACCATGTACATCCCCGTTTTGTACTCTAACTAATAACTATGGTCATATATATTACAACAAAGTGCGGATCCCCAGGAATCCCTCCCCTTTTCCACCAACGGAGTGAGAGTAAAAACAAGTATGAATATTTTTCCTGTTTAAGTATTAACATATTCATGTAACCAAAACAATAAATATATAATAACTCCGTTGTACCTTCGTACCAACACACACACTGAGATTCCCCCGTCACCATAAGACAAAAGGCGGCAAGAGCCTACCCTACGTACACCATTTCAATTCAGAAAACCACAGTGTGAACGATATTATTCTCATGCCAATCGAGCAAGTTCACAAGAAGACAAACACAGTTCTCCTGAAACGAGAATCTTTCTGGATTGCTAAATTATGTACACTTCGCCCAAATGGCATAAACGCATTTGGTAAACCTTTTTTTCTTGATTTCCTTTACCGCTTCCTACCCCCTTGCTTTCCCACTAGTGCGCCATCAATTGCCTTTGCCCACGCGCCGTTTATTCGTATTCATATCACAATGCACAATTCCCTCCACTGTGTTCACATCGTATATCTTGCCTAATGTAATGTCCAAGGTTTTACAATCCATTAACATCGATTTGGTAAGCTACCATTTTATTTTTAGCTCATTTTTTCAATTTTTCTATTGCCTCATTGCAAAACGTTATCGCAATGGCTTATTGTTTTCGTCTTTATTTAGGCCCTATCACCCAGATTATCAATTCCAGGTTATGTTTCTTATATGTTGTATATTATATATTTTGCAGATACCTGATGAAGGATATTAAATCCGAAAGCTAGCAAATACCTAACTTTTGTGGTAAAGTGCAACGTCCGTGTGTCGTGTTACAATTTTGAATATATAGTATCATTGCCCCACATCCATACTGTCCCTTATCTGCATTTTTTGACTTTTTTGAGATATTTTTGCATATGTACTTATAATGTTAATGTCTATACATGCCCAAGTTACAATCTTGAAAGTGACCTAATTAGTGAGATATTAATTAAAGAATTGTTTGATCAATACGCTCGCAAAACTGCATATCGCGCGCGATTTCACATACCTGTCTTATATTTCATTTTACAATAAAGTTCAATAGGCATGTAATTAACGGTGTTCGTAAAACCAGCTGTTACGCTTTTCACATACCGATCTATTGCATCTATCTGCCTCGCGTGCGTGACACATGACGTTTTTTCACATACAGATCACTCTGAACGCATTGAATTAACGGTGAATTAAGCGTCGTATGTGACAATAACGACTTTTTTTGCTTTCACATACAGACTTATGATTTTTTGTAGCTTTATATCAGGAATTAAATTGCACTTTCAAAACTCAGTCAGGTTAAAACTTAAACTTCACGAATGTTTTCTTCATAATGCAAAATTAAAAGTGAATTGTAATGTTTATTCTAAAAAAAAAATAGTAAGAAACATGAAATCTCCCCGGAGAATTTCAATGGCGATTTTCTCGAAAACGGCATTCGTCAGATATTCCCACGTGAGCTGTCTCTCGTTACCGTGCACCCCCCCCCTCCTCGAATAGACCATGGTTGTATTCTATATGGTCTAGTAACTAGAACAAAATTATGTACTTTAAAAAAATGGGATGCATAGCCCCGATGGATGTCATTGATGTATATTTCCCCCATGATTATGTACAAAACAGGAAAGTAACGGCGATTTATCACATTTCTGATTTTTTTTTACTTGTTTTTTGCGGCATGAAAAAAGTAGCTATTTTTCTGACAAACATAATCTGCAACCATTCAAACAATCTTTTAACTTATTTTATTGCATATTACTGAGCAAGAATATGAATGTTTTATTTCAAAATATATTATTTTAGTAGATAGAGCATATGACGGAAAAAAATGAGACGTCATCAAGATTGCCCTTGGGGGTAAAAAAATTCGAAATATGTTTTTACCTTAAAGAGACAACATGGCATATTTGACAAAATAGTGCGCCCTCAAGATTTTTCAAAATCGATCTTTTGCATGGTTTGTAAGGGCTTTTATATACAAAAGCCCTCACCTGAAATGGATATTAAGACCAAATCAGTTCCTTATGGTAAAAGAACGATTTTATAATTTAACGTCGCCGGCGACGCTAATTCAGGCAGCGGACGAAAATGGCGTTTAACACAAGAAAACGCACGCCAGAGCATGTTTCCAACGACTTATGCACAACTGTTTGATCAGTTCTAATAACCTTTGTGGTTTTAATATTCAGGAGTACCGAAGTCAAAAATGTCCATGTAATATACACATTTTGTGGATTAAAGTTACGAAAAAACTAAAGGTTGGATACAAATTACCTGGATGTTTTTATTCTATATATGTCCATATTTTGGGGTGGTATGTATTTTATGTGAAAATAATCTCTGGTCTTTCACAATTATGTCCGACTAGGCTATCATGTGAGAGCAAATTTGAAGAAATTTCATATTTTGTGAAAAATCTTTATTCAAAGCATATTTGGATCCGTTAACCCAGTTCAGAGATGAGTATAATAAGCCCAAACTGATCTTTTTTACATGGAGCCCTTTGTAAAATCCTCAATATTAAAATGTCATTTTCTTAAAATTGTGATTTCCATGACTATGCGTTTTAGAAAGGAAGGACACAGGGTGGTTACCCCCTTGAGAATTCTGTTGTTTTATAATGCACACGATGCTTATGATTTTGATCTTCTCTAGTGATACCCAAAATAATACACAAAATAAGTGCCGACATACACTAGTGTGGCATCACAGTGACGTCATGAAGTCCGTGAGCCGGCCAAAATTGGAATTTCCATTTTTTCGCCAAAATAGAGGCTAGGAATGATGTCGGATTTTCATGCAGTAGTTTTAGCACTACATTATGACAATTGACTAGTTCTTACAGAAACATAGACTTTTAGAGCCTAATGTGCATATATTTAGAAAAAAACTAAAAAATTGTACCAAAACAAAATTATCTTGGGTGGAATTGCAACCACCAACCTCCTTACCCTTCGACTTCGACGGCATCCCCTAACCCGGGTGAAGGTGCTACTTTCGCATTTGTTTTCGCTAAATAAACCAGAAAGGGAATGAGGGGAAGGGACTATGATTACCTAGAACTTTTAATGAAAGTACCAACAACCTAGTATAGCGAACAATGACGTAACAAAGTTCGCGAGTTTGCAAAATTGTTAATTTTCCACAGAAAGAAGAAAAAAACCAAATTTTGAGCTAATAAAGTTAGGGATATAGGAACATCCCATTTTCATGCGGTTTTTCAGTTCCTAATTGATGGCAATTGAGACAATTTTACCATAAAACATAGAGGTTTTTTAGAGCCCTACTGTGAAAGACTAGTTTTCAAAAGATTTGTATGGCATAAACTCATCTTGGGTAGAACCACCACACCCTACCTCTTGGACATTGGCGGCATACCTTAACCCCGCGGGAAAGGGGCTACTTTCACATTGTGTTTCGATGGAAATGACCAGAAAGGATGACGGAAAGGAAAACACTTACCTGGAAGCCTTTTAGAAAGCTTTTGGCATTTTTTTTAAGAGCACCGAAGGAAAGTTTACTGTGGTAACCCCCCCCCCCCCCACCATGGTATTAAGGTTAATCCCGTTAAGGTGCCATTTTCGGTAATATGTCTAAACCATCGGGAGTATTATCCAACAAAAATCATCCCCAATGGTAGTAAATTTAGTACCAAATTATAGCTATGAATTCTTCTTTTTATTTTTATCAAATAACTACGATCGTACAACCGTTTGCCGTTTCATCCCCAAGAACTCCCCAAATTTTGCACTTTTCACTTAAAAAATACGCAAAGATTTTTAATTTTAGCCTAAACATATTACAAACGCGTTTGTGGTTTGTTTTGTTTGTTGGCCCATTTTATTGCTTATATGAAAGGAAAATGGTACACCTAAAGAATATCAGGGAGTTTTGCACCAACCACTCACCGCCCCCCTTTACTCAGGAAAATTGATGACCTTTCAAAACTATCTCCATAAAAAGTGGTATGGTCCGGGTTATTTCAGTAAATAAGCGCAGTAAATTGCCTTAAGTAGGCGAAGCCGTTGGGCGCGTTCATTTAAAGCGCTTTCCTGTGTTTATTTTTTAGCCATGTATGACAAAACAGGGGGATCCCAAATTGATTGACTTTCCTCTTTTGAATTGACGCGGTCACTCATTTGAAGAGGGATTTACCACCCTCCAAGACTTTTGGAGTTAATTTCACGCTTTGGAGTCGATCCCTCATTCAATTAAGCAATGTCGCGAATCGGCCCGTCTTCTACATTTAGAGAGAATTTGTTTGACAGATCCTTTAATGGCCTCCATGCATTGGACCAATATTGTTGCTGCTCTGAAAATAAAGCAGCAGGATAGCATTGTTGGAATGAGTGAAATGTTCCAGCTTGGTGATCAAAGCTTGTTGCATCAGGTTAGGACTTAAGTCTACTTGGAGAGGGGAGGGGGAAAGCAGAAAAAAAAAACGCCAACACCTCCCCAAATTTGTCAAGGTTCTTGAATTGAGGCGTCCTATGAAGACTCCCCAAGACCAAAAGACCATCTGCATAACAAGACCACGTTTTTCTGTTTATGTTACTTTCCCACTTGTTTTTTATTTAAAAAGTTACGATCCCCAACACCCACAAGATTACAATTAAAATGAAATGGTTCAAATTTACATAGATTTAATAAGGTATCCCGTTAACACATTTTACGCCAACGGTGTGGAGATAATAGATGTTGTTGTTTTGGGGAAAAAAAGGAAAGATAAGAAACATGCAATCCATCATTCCCTACTTAAAGTCCAAGAGAAAGGAATCTGACAATCATCGCAAAAAAGGGAGATAGCGTAATCTTTCTAGTTAGATCTAGGGCAAATTTCCACATGGTGTTCGCTCCGTAAAATTTTTTAAAAAGTTATCGGCATTGGTTGTGCAGTGCCACTTGGGATGATCTTCATCCGATTCAATATTCAATTCAAGTCATTGTGACCCAATTTCCACTATTTCCAGAGACCAGGACATCGTCATCCTCGGTAATCAGGAGGTTCAACAGTGACCAGCAATCAAGGACACAGTCGTGTGATCAGGGAGTTCAGGAAATTTTCAGAAAGCCTTTGAGTCAGTATTGTCAGCATTTTTCCATATTTTCAACGGGATGGTTCACTTCTATGATGTGATGGTAAAGACAACCCTTAACAAGGGCCGGGAAATAGGAAAAAGGCTGGTTGACATTTCTCACCTCACCGATGAATTCCCACCAGAGTAACGCACTGACTGGGCCTTTCTGGACAGGGTCATTCACAAAAGATTGTTATTATACAGGAGTTTTATAGTGCTTTCAGGGGTATTGGCCAACCGCCGGTAAACCAAATGCGCTCAGAGTACCCAGGTTTCACAATTTAGTGGCCAAGGAATAGGGAGAGTCTGATGATGTGTCTCTGATGAGTTGTTTGATGGAATGGAGGAGTTATTGCGCTATGGCAGATACACTTTGGTGTATGAATGATCTCTGCTCTAGTATTTGGGGAAGAAAGAAGAAATGTTGCAAATTTGAACGTGACAAACCATGGATCCTGTTATTTTAAATGTTGCTCAGCGTTTAGATATTCTGAAAATCGACCAACCAATGAGAAGTCCGTGAATATAAAAAAGGATGAAGATCCGACGAAGCTGCACTGATTAACAGCACATTGATAATCGAGTGAAGCGGTAATTTTATTGTATGTTTTCGTTTCTGTTTTCCATCAAACGTTAAAAAAACTATCTAGATTTCATCCAATATGTCACAATTTTTGATGCATGCTATATGTTAAATTTGGATGCATTCCATTTTGTTGACTCATACCGATGAATTAGTCTTTTAACGAGAGTCGGAGGGACCCATCCCAACTGTAAATGTTTTGTATACATCATGATCTCCTTAGCTTATCTACAAGGTCGCGTTTTATGCCTAGGACACTTAAAAGGGACTCTCGGTGTCTTTATATCAGAAACACAAAATTGGTTCGGATAGTTATTTCAGCCATTTGCTTTCTACCTCAAACTAGTGGAGCCATACAAGGACAATTATCAGAATGGACAACCATCTTGGCATGTTATAATTTAGAAGTAGTTCTTTGACATATGGTACATCAAATTTCAAGCAAATATGTTTTTAAATATTCGTTCCAATGCTTGGAAAAAGCCATTTTTTTAAACAACCACTAAAACACGAGGCACGGCGGCACGCTGACATTTCTCTTACAAACCTAAAAGAGCACTGAGGCAGGCTTTTTTTTTTCTATCTTTTGGACTTAATTAATTTTAATGAAAAGAAGGTTATAGTTAGATTTGAACCCCGGACAAATATTATTATGACCATACCTATCTTACCACTAGACAAGCGAGGATGTGTCGCATTTGCAATTTAATAACTTCTTCGGAAATATAAATCGATCCTATCCATTATTGTGATCGCTCTCAAAATAAGGAATAGCCACCGCTTGGGCGATGTAAAAATCTCATATAATTCAAATCTTAAAATGGGGAAACCAAAGATTATATCGTTACCGCGTTATTCTGACACATGGTTGATGTTTTGTGAAAATGGTAACATTCTTCGTGCACCAATAAATCCAAAGTTTCTTAAGAAAAACCCGCAACTTTGGTGTGATCAATTAATGTCCTTCGTGGTTTTCTCCCAGGTGAACTTCGGTTTCCCTTCCTGCTTCTAACGGGGCTTCTAAACTCAGACTTCTTTCCTTTTAAATCTTCCTGGTTGTCTCTGGACTTACTGGTTGTGTTGAAGCTTAGATTCATCTAAGGTTGAAGCGGTTTTAGGGGCGCCCTTGGCACTTCTGGATATGTCAGCGGAATTAATGATTAGCATTATTCTCTAATTCTGCGGTGTTTTCCAAGTCTCTGCCAATAGGATATCACTGAAACAATATACTGATTGAGATCTGTGGCTTAAAGTAGTGTGAGATCCTCATCTAAAAAATGATGCCAAGTTTATTTTAACCATGGCCCCGATATACAACCTTCTACCATTTTCTCTTGTCTACAGACTGGGTACATCTCAATTTACCCCCAACTTTTTTCGTACGAAAAAATTCTTAACGATATAAGCATGAAACCTTACGATGTATATCAAATCCCCTTTCCTTTCATATAAGCAAACACGTGAAAAAACTCCTTGTTTTGTACATTAGGCTAAAATTGAAACTGGTCTAGCTTCATAGAATATCGGGAAATTTGTGGTTTCTTGGGATTGGATTTCGTTGTGACGCAGTGGTACCTTTATAGATGAATAGAAACCCATAATAGCAATGATTTCAATTTGACCACCATTGGGTACTTGTTAAAATTTGTTTATAGGAATTGGAACAACCCGGATGGATATGTTGGTTAGATAAAGTTAACCTCGCTTACTGGGGAGGGGATCACACCCCTAGTGAACATAATTGCGCTGAAAATGCCAGTAGCTTTTTCGTTAAAAGCTTCTAGGTAATCATTCCCTCACCTTTCTGGTTATTTTACGAAAACAATGCACAGCTCGCACCTCACCGGGGTTAGGGTAGCCAACGTCAAAGTCGAAGGGTCCTATAGAGGCGGTGGTTGCCCAAACCCAAAGATATTTTTTGGGTACATTGTTTTTTATAAATTAATTATGCCCTTTATGGCTCTAAAAGTCCATGTTTCTGTTAGAACTAGTCCTATCATGATTTAGTGCTGAAACCGATGAAATCCGACATTCCTACCCGTCTTTTTTAGCGGCAAAAATGGATTTTCGAAAATTTTCCTGTGAAATGCCAATTTTTTGCCGGCCTCACGATTATGACGTCTTGTGACGCCACAACTCGGTATGTTTTAGTACTATTTTGGATATCAATGAAAAGACGAGGATCCTAGCTATTCACTGGTATCACAGTATAAGTCCACGAGTCTTTATACCGAATTCTCGGAGGGGGTAAACCACCCTGAATGTCCTGCCTTTCTAAACCATAGCCATTGAAATCCCAATTTTGTAAGAAAATGGCATGTTACTTGGGGATTTTACATTTCTCAATGTAAAATAGCCAGCTAACATTTACGGGACGAAATTCAGATACTCACGGGCGAGTTTTCCGATCTGCCCGTGTCCCGCCGATTCCATTAATTAAAATTAAGTTTTGATGATAACTTAATCGGATTAAATGATTAAGAAGATTGACGCGGATAAATGGAACCGCCTAGAACCGGCAGTACCGAATGCCCGCGGTTGAGTATTGGATTTGGTCCCTAAGGTAAAAAAAATTCGATTGTTTTACCCCCAAAGGTCACTGATGACGTCATAATTTTTTCGTCCTATTCTCTATAAAAATATTTTGGAAACTAAATCATTCATATTCTTCTCAATTCCATCCTAATGCATATAACTAGTTAAAAGATGGTGTTTCAATGGTTGCCGAGTATGTTTTGTCAGAAATAGGTACTTTTTTCATGCCCACAAAACAAGTAAAATTCAGAAAATTGAGAAAATCGCCGTTAAACTTTTTGTTTTTTGTCAGCATAATCAGGGAAAGATATATTTAAACTTGGATATAAAAATTAAACGAAATAATATTTGCAAATGAAGGTGAAGATAAATAACAATATGTAATCTGGGCTTCCGAATATGACAGAAAAAATAAATTGAAATTTACATATTTTTCTTTCCAGGAATTTGATGACGTCATCAAAATGACGTCATCGGGGCTAATGCATCCCAATTTTTTTCAAAGTCGATGTTTTCTGGGTTACTAGCCCCTATAGAATACAACAGGTCAGTCGGAAGGAGCCTGGGGGGATGTCACGGTAAGGTGGGGGGCAGCTATATATATCGTATTATATATATATATATAATATTTATAATATATATATATATAATTATATATTAATATATATATATCTATATATATATATAGATAATATAGTAGTTAGTATAAATGGTAGACAGAGCGATACAGGTCACACGATTTTTTCTTGACACTGCAGTTTCATTTATAATATCATCAGGTGGCCGATGTGTCTTCCTCTTTATTACAAAACTACGGACCTGTAAACCGCGAAACTTATTTGCGTTGGTGTGGCGTAGGAAACGTTATGCGTAACGGCCTGATACCACGCGTAATACGTTACC
>JAMKCH010023230.1:0-19767 GCA_023653785.1 Ophioderma brevispina
GCAAAAATCTCCAACTTATGAGGGGGGCACATCCACCCTCAGACACCCCCTCCCGAATGCCTGCTTCGCAGCCATTTGATTCCCAGGAAACTTTGCATTTTTTACACCCCTGCCGTACGGACAATATCAATGACTGAAATATCCGATTTTGTCCTTATTAGGTTGCCTTTGGTTCTAGGGTACCTAACTCGTTACAAACACGCAAAAAAACTGATTTTTGATTATTTTTTCGATTTTCTGGTTGAGCAAATCACTGATAGTGCCTTTAAGCAGTTTTATATGGGAGAACAGGTAAAAGTGTAGTTTAGGACCCTAACCCTATATAGGGATGAAATCTTTCTAAACCATCATTGTAAATCAACCAGACTAGAATAGATAGCTCCCATGAACACTTTCAAACAAGGTTAATTTTTTTGGAAGAGGGAAGGGCTTGAAAAACGAGGGAAATTATGGGATAAAACAGACAAGGTTAAACAACTTTTGAAAATCGCCCAAAATCGGCAACATTTCTGCCCTGAAAAGACACCAAAACATGTAAACAAAATCATAAAAGTTACCTAAATCGATAAAATTAATATTCCGTTACTGGAATAGTCCTGATGATCATGACTAGATAGTCTTAACTTTTTTATGGCTGCTGTTATCATAGACTATCTAGTCATGACGAGTTGTGTGTAGTGAAAGTGCCATTTAAGCTAAGATACACAGACAGCTTCTGCTCTAACTTTTACAGCTGCAAAATGGCTTAAATATTCATTATTTGCAATAAATGTTATATTGTAGGCATTCTTGAGAGTCTTCTGCATCATGTGATAACCATTTTTCCAGATTTAAAATTCACATTATGAAATTTTCAGGTGAAACTTACCCTTGTTGTGTCTACATTGGGCTGCCAAATTTGGCAGCCTGTGTACATGTTGACATGAACTTTTTTGGGAACAAATTGTAGCATCGGTTACAAATTGGTAAGACAATTATTCTACAGACTCTAGAGATGCTATGTATGTCAAAAGAAAATTATTTTTTCTTTTTATTTAGGAAATGTACATCTCAAAACATCTCAAACCTTAAATGGCATTGTTACTCCACAGAACAGTTGTAACTTAGCACCAAAGATTATGTCCAAATTTTAAAGATGATGCCATAAGTTACAATTATTGGAACTATTACTGGAAAACAGGGCTAATACTGAAAAAAGTGGATTTGGTAGAAAAAGGGGAGAATTTGCGAGTAAAAACGCACTCGTTCGAAAGTGAAGACGCCATATTAAAATGGCCAAACTACTTCTGGTAACCTCACCTTGATTGGCCCAAAAGTTAGAGGGACAACCAAGGGCATTCCGATTGGGTCAAACAGTGTGTTTTGGCATAGAATACGCACACGCAAGATTGCGCGGTGCAAGCCTCATCAGGAGTGTTTATCGCAATCGGTAGCTCTTAAATGGATTTTTTGTGACAATTTTCCTTCAATTTAGACTATTTTAAAACAAAATGTTGTTTTAAGCAGCCATTGGATAGAAGAGGGTTTTCCGAAGGTGAGTGGATCGATTTTGGGGTGAATTTAAGTAGTATTTGAGCCAGTAAACCATGTATTGTAGGGTCCTAAGCTACACTTTGCCGGATACTGCTAGGCAAGAGAGCATAATACTAATAGCATGTGAACAAATTTTGTTGCCACAAATTTAGCAATTTTTGAAGGCAACAGTCAAGACTCATTTAGTTATGGCATTACGTTTTTTTTTTATTATTTAAGACATGGTTAACGATTATTTTTTATCTAGAAAATTGTTCATCTTTCATGTTTATTGCATTTTAAAGAGTTATTTTTTACTTTCAAATTTATGACTTGTTCTTATTTGGAGTAATAATTTCTTGCCCAAGTTACTAGGTACGCCCGCTTCCCCGCCAAAACGGCGCACACTGGAATTTGCACATAACCAGTTCCGCAACAACATCGTGCGTACACGCCCAGGCCAATGAAATTATTCCAAATACTTAATTATCGTAGTAAGGAACTTCCTACCGTGATGAACGTTTTTATTTGGGCGCACTCGCAACACGGTAGAAGCACTTCCTATACAATAATCTGTAGCATGTAACTTAATTGGCTCCGAAGCAAAAAGGTTTCGCAAATATTTCGGAGCTAATAAAAATTGTTTCATATTATCCTCGGTCTTAAAACAAGGCACACACTTAGCTGAGAAGGTCTTTAATCATTAAGATGCCATAAATTCATAATAGTAAGCTCTGAGATAACAAATCAGGGTAAATCCTTCCATATATAATTGTAATTGTCACAACAGTGAAAGAACAGCGGCAATACTAGCGCCATTACTCACACATGTGAAAGCAAAATTGTATATGTATATTTGGTTTATTTCTAAGCCTTTTTTGCAATCCTGTCGATAGATTTTTGTTTATAAGGACATAGAAAACAACTTGTGAGTATTTACCTGATTGTATTGTGAATTCAGTAAATTCGCTGCTACACGTTTTTAAGTACACTTTTCTGCAAACCTTAAAAATAAGACGTTCCATAACGAAAACCGCCATTCCGTTAAAGAATGCGTCTGATTTTTGGCTCGTATATTGAATGGGTTGCATTGCGAACTATAACTATATATCTAGAACAAATTGTTTGAACTGATCGAACAGTTGCTGCGTGTGTGCGTGAAGTCCTCACTGCTGTAGATAGGTAGGTCCGACCAAATTGATTTTTTTTTTTAATCCCTTACAAATTTGGTATCATGTAAAGAGCATTAAAAAAGAAAGCAAATGGTACAAAATCAGCTCAATACAGAAAATATGAGGGAGTTATGCCTATTTTTAGTAGCACAGGTCTTGTTTTCTTGTCTGTACAACATTTCGTAGCCACCCCACGTACCATTACTTCACACATAATACTTAGGTATCTGATGCTGTAAGAAAAGTTAATGTAAAGACTTCCATTTCATGAAATGTTAATGTTTTATGGTGGAAATAAAATAATAATGAAAGAAAATATGAATATTTATTATCACAATATCGTAGTCTAGCAAATGAAAAAGAAATTCTTGTGAATAGTGGATGCTGGCACTGCTTCCCCATACCAAGACATGCCAGCAGTACTTGTGCTGTTGTCGTGTGATCCTCCGTATTAAATTAAAAAGGGGAAAAACTAATGAAACTTTAATAATTATTACATTTTCGAAGTACAAAATAATATCACAAAAGTTCCATGACGATGGATGGATACTACTATTACTACATAATACGGATGTGATGCTAGTGATCCAGCTGCAAGATTTGCCCGTACGGCACCACAGACCATGCATGCATCATTGTTCATAAATCTCAGCCCGCATCTTACCGCAGTCACAGAGTGCAATGAAACCTTGGCAAACTTTGTAAGAAATGTCTATTTTATGCATATAACTTACTGTAAAATTACTGTAATTGGGTCTGTATGTGAAATTTCTTACCTTATAATTGGACTCGAAAAACCAGAATACACAAATTTTGTCCACATAAAAACTTCAACGTCACTCAATAGTATACATCAAGCAGGGAAGCTGTTATCATTGGAAGGGCAGGTTTTTTCCTACAAGGTCATACCAAAATCGATGAGGTGGGTCAGGGTTCAGATTAGAGCCCACAATTCCATTCGCAACCGGAAGCATCCTTGCGAAAAATGCCGACCGTCAAACATCGTCTGCAGAAACATTTTTCCGTACGTACACTGATTTCAAAGCATTTTCAACGTAGAAGCACTGTTTTCAGGACCATATTCAAATATATTTTTGAGATTAATATCTTTATTTGCGAAAATTAAATGACAGTTATTTTAGCGACTATCAAAGGAGAAAACGGTAAGTTTTGGAGGGCCATAATTCACACACAAACAGATACGGAAATGGATATCGCCATTTGGGTGGAACTACCTATGTAGACAGCGCGTAATAAACGATTAAAATAGGTACGCGATACGCCCGTGTACTGGCCGCACACACCGGTACTGCGTACGCTTAAGCCTTAGTTCAAACAATTGTTACGCGACTATAGTAGGGTGGTCCATTGTGATTTTTAGAAGGTGTTTTTTTTCCAGCCTTTTTATTTTTTTTAAATGAAAGATCTTGTCAAAAGAAACAATTGACCACCAACATTATTTCAATGGGTAAGGGTTTGTGAGTTATGGCCTTGTTAAGTTCTAAAAATCACATTTTCCGTCTTTTTTGGTAAAAAAATGTAAAAAGTCCATATTTGAGGGATTAATTACTCAAAAATTCCCTTCAGATCTGGGTATGAGGAATAGTTTATGTGTTAGTTTCTACTTTGTTTCGATAAAATCCCAGTTTCATGAAGAGTGGAGCAATCGTTGGGAGTAACAGCTTTTGATTTGCCAGTATCCTATTTTTTGGATTACCCACAATGCATTTGCGGCATATGGTCCCAGGTGTAAATTCAACCTGTACAAACACTTGGTGAGTTATTACAGAAATTCCAATTTTATATCTTTTTTTGAAATGCCCATTATATTAAGTTCTATCAAATCAGTGAAACTAGAAATTTGGTATATTAGGTCCATTATTAGATGCTTAAAGATTTCTGAAAAAAAATTGCTGACGTTCTCCAAGCTTAGGGTCATCTGCATATTAATTACCATATTAGGTAAAAAATTAGCAAAACATTATGATTAATAAAGTGGTTATATTGGAGGTTTTTGCTCCACAAGTAACTTAAAAACAATAGAAAATACTGACAAAAGTATTCTACTGTCTAATGACAAGTAACTACAGTTTTACATAAATATGGTTTATTCCATTTTTTATATGGGGAAAATTCATAATAACTCCCTGATACTAACATACATGTACGACCACTCAATTATGAGGAAAATTGAAGCATGTTTTGCTTTTATGCCAGACATTCCTATTTTTGTATATAACCATTAATCTTAATGATATAAATAACAAAAACTAACAGGCCTATGAAAGCCTGTAAATTATATCATAATACATAGGTTCTTCCATGTCATTGCACAACTTGCAGAATATCACCTTGGGGATTTCACGATGTTTATATTTAGTCATTCCATTTGTCCCATGCTCTTGAAAAGCTGTGAATTTGCAAACAAGAGTAGGCAGGAGTTTGTACACTGATATATATAAAGAGTTTCAATGATCAAATTTTTTGGTTTAATTTGGTTTAATTTGTTAACATTGTAAGGTTGAATTTAAAATATTGGACATGAGGAGGTCATCATATCAAACATGTAACAGGACTGATGAGATCTTAGCTAGGCACCATGCAAAAAGTAAAGTCGGTCAGGTCCTTTAAGGTGTGTGTGTGTGTGTGTGAGGTGTGTGTGTATGTATGCCTGTGTGTATGTGTGTGTATGTGGTGGGTGGGTGGGTGTGTGTGGTGCATGCCTGCTATGTGCTCTGTGATGTGTGGTGAATGGGTTGGTGTGTGATGGGTGATGTGTTTTTGTAAGCAGGAAAGGTGAAATAGTAATTGAGTGTGTGCATGGGTGTGCAGGATGTGGAAGTAGGTAATGAATGGGTGTGCATACGTAAGTATGTGCATGGGCATATGTGTAAATGAAAAAAAAAAAAAAATACAATCATTATCCCAGCCGACGTCCTCAAACAGCAAAATTTAGATTTTACAGTCTTGCATCAACAAGCTAAGGCCAGGAATATATGGACAAAGTACATGTAATTTTCATGGAAAGGGTTAGATATCACTATATATCTAAGACTATCGATTGAAAGAACATGGTTGATATTTACACTAGCGCTAAAAATATTTCAACTGCATGGGCAAAAACATTGAAACCCCCCGTTGAAAGAATGAAATAACAAACACGTCGGCAACGGACGTAGTCTACCGCCTGCACCGCCCGACACGCATACATGCACTGACCTTGTCTAATGTGCGTGGATAGAAGATCTGTATACCAGGCAGGTCTGTTACTGCCGTGCACATGAAATGCAAGCAAATTAATCAATTGTTGATCATGATTTTGCACCTCTATTTTCATGTCAAGACCACCTTTAAACAATTCATATTACTATTATGCCTACCGCGTCATACAATGTGATAATAAGAGAGTTTTCACTGGAGCGGTGTTTGAAAACTACGAAACCACGCTGCATCCCAGCATGCATACACGCGGAATGACGTATCACTGTATTCGATGCTTAGTTTTCCCGGGGCTCACCAACGTGTCACTCTCATGGGCATCTGGCAACTCTAGCGCGATTGGTCGAGTGCGGCTTCCTATTGGAACGTGGGGAATATATGGAAAATATGGGCGGACAAAATGTTAAATCGCACCCGGATTCGCCCTCTGCCTCATATGACAATGGAAAAAAATTAGCTTACAACAAGCTTTTTCTAACGGTATATCTCACGCCTTGTTCCGGGTTATGAAGCCATAATAGAAACAGTTGATTTTTAATAAAATTTAAAAAATACTTTCCCGTTATGCTAGAAAGCTGAAACTTTTTCGCTCATAAATACTTTGAAGTGTGACTAAATAATGATTAAACACAAAAAGTGACCTTCTTTGTTTTATCCGGGGCGATTTGCCGAAGAAAACTGGCGAGTGAGGACGAAAAACGGGGACCATGCACAGCGAGGGTAGGGTTTCGCGGTGGTAATACGCTGGTGAGTGCCGACTTCAAACCATCAAAAAGGTTTTTACTTTGGGCTTTGGTCATGTTTTCGTATATCTATATAGATTTCATCCTTCTGAGTTTATCATGAAGTTTTTGGAACCAGATGATACTAGCCTCAATAATAGAGCTATTTAAAAGTGTATTTTTCTGATCGCCACTACTTGCATAGCGCATATGTGTAGTGACGGGCTCGACGGTCAATGAACGAACACCCTAACTATAGTCTGTGCATGATTCAGCACTGTTGAATGACTTCATGTACCACAAAAAGCACAAATGATGGGCATGAATGGGACAAAATCATGCCCAACCCATCCAAGTTTGGAATAGCCCTTTCACTGGATGACTGAACAACATATCAGTAAGAGGGCGGATCACAACAATCATGAAACATATAAAATACATCAGTCCTCTCTCAACGATTAAATTGCTCCTAGAGTAGACTTCTGAACAGTTCACCTATCATGACTGAATTCATGAAACTTGGTACTGCGCAGATTTCTTTTGCCGATCGTCCGAGTCAAACCCAAAATAAAATTGTTCTACCTCAAACCATAAATATTCATGATTGCAATAAATAAACTGTCATACCTAGTAGCTCCAGTCCGCACGCAATCTTCCGATTTCCGGCAAATAAGGTGGTATTTTTGCATACAAAATTGAGGCGAGGTCAGCTTGTTATTTGGTCTTTGCCAATGATTTCCGCAAGTTTCCTGTAGTAAGTAATGCTAGAAGTACTGCACGTACATTTTTCTACTGAGACAACAATCTCGACTGAGAAATTTTAATAAATTAATGAAGTTCTTGAAGTTTCGCATTGATTTTCATTATTTCTAGTAATTTAAAATGGAAATATCAAAAATATTTTTAGTATTTTTTTTCATAACGTTCCCTAAATTTTTGTGTCATAATTTTTCTTAGCACAAAACACTCTCTCTGTCCATGCAAAGGGCAGGGTAAGTCATCCTTACTTGCGCATGTGGCACGTCTAAGCCCACACCACTGCTAACCCGGCGCGCGTCATTTTAAGGTCATTCTTGGCACACAAAAAAGAAAAAGACTTGCAAAATAAGTATAATCTTGAAATTGAAACAACCATACAAACAATAAAATGGAGCTCTTAGATCTTTCAAATGTTTTGTTCAATTGCAAGAGTAACTTTTATTTTATGCACAGAATTAAGCTCATCTGTTTTTGTACCGATTTAAACCCAATGCACGCCAGCAAAATTTTAGAAAGTAGTATTGGTATATGACACTTTTGAAATTTTTTGTCATATTTTTATTCTAACAAATGTTTCCACCAAAAACTTACCCCGGACTTACCACCCCTCAGAGATTTCAACGTTTCCAATAACGGAGGCGCCGACTTGAAAAAGTGCTCTACTTTTCGCAGTTCCCCCTCCCCTCACTACAACACAACCACCTTTATTTGAAGGATAATATATCATTTAAAAAAGATGGTTGTGGTTTCAATATTTGGGTGGCGGGATATTTCTAGGCCGAAAAATGCATTTGGCTGCATTTTTTTTTAAAGTAAAAATATTACAATCTTATTTTTAGGTATCTTTTTTTGTATTGATATATGTTTTTATACATTGCATACATGGTTTCATGTACTACTCGTTGTGGGACATGTGATAAACAGGATGTTTTTAAGGAAAAAAGTGATTTTGGGGCTAAATTCTAGACCATTTAATATATTGTATAAACAGAAGATCTATAATATAAATGTCAGAGATTGATAGTATAGCACACTATTAAAATTTTGTTTTGTCTAAAGAAATTAATACATCTTGATTTTCTTAATGTTTTCGCTCAAAAACGTGATTTTTTTTACCAAAAAACACCCCTGCCACCAAATTTGGCGGCCACACTTGAATAATACCATCACTTTCCACTTTTAATATATCAAGTGCGAGTGCTACACACCTTGCAGCATAGCCCATGCAAACATGTTCAATACTAACAGAAAAATGGAAGATCTCCCTAAACATGAATTTATGAGTTATATACCTTTGTCGCAATATGGGCGTATACAACCGCGTAATATAAAATGCAATTAGCATGTCTTGCCAGCTTCCCTTTTTCTACCTTTTTGATATGTTTGTTTGGGAGATCTTTTTACTGCTAGTTACAGCAGAAAAACCTTCTGTAGCAAAATTTGTCCAGGTGTACCTAGTATTTTTCATAGATTGGTGACTAATGGTCCTTTAACAACAGCCAATAGACAAACAAATGACAGTGTGCTTGCAGCAAAAATGAATCCTCCAGGTTATTTTGCTGATATGTTTAGATTATTTTTTCCTCTTTATTCATTGAATCAGTCACAATCAGCAACTGAATTTGATACCCCTACGGGCAATACCCATGTTTTGCTACCAAGGAATCATTCTATGCAATTTCTTTCCCCATGACTTTCGTTTTTCTCGATATGGCAGATTTTTTGGCCATTTGGCGCCATTTTGATTTTTCTTGGGGCACCCTGGGTTTCGCACTTTTTAATTTTTTTCTTCCAAAATGGATAAGCACATTAAAGTCATCAAACGAGCCTGTGTCGAAGTGATCTGAAACATTGACCTTCTATCAGCCCACCTCTACTTTTATTGCAATTTCAGTTATAAAAATAACTTTAGAATTCTACAGATTATCCTTCTCTGCAAATTTTAAAGACACTATCATGACCATCAGAAAGATGCGAAATATTTCATTATTTGCAGGACACCTTGAAGGTGAAGGATAAGCCGTAGAATTCTCATAAGTAATTTTTTAGCGACTGAAATTTAAAAATGATAGAAAGAAAGAAAACACAGTGTTCAAAGATATGTCAGTTTATACTCTTGTAGTAAGTGTCCGTAGGACACTAAGACTAAAATCTCCGATTTCGTCAGATGGCCTTTGGTCTTATAACTGTAGTGAATGTTAGTATACCTATAATTGTTACAGACTGCAAAAATCGATTTTTGCTAATGAATTTTTTCCGATTTTTTTTTTCTGATTTTTTGGCAAATTACTGATATCGCCTTTTAAATATTTAAACTTTGTTGGGGTGGTCAGCTGATTATAGTGTCCTTAATCGTTATTTGAAAATTCATAATGATTAATGCCCTTCATACTTCCGTCATCTGACAGTTTCACAAAAATCCATAAGGTCACCAAGCTTCATTCAGAATACCTTACGGTAATCATACTCTAAAATATGAATAAAATTTCCTTCGCCCCTGAGAGCTCGGCGAAAACGGATCCTATTCAACGGCTCCCTTTACTGACAAAATCAAATCAAGATGAAACGAAAAAGACAAGACCTCTTTTTGATGCCTGAAGCACTTCATGCCAAGTCGCATACACTATTTTCTCACATAGGAACAAGGAAATTAAAGGTACTGTTATTACGTCTCGTAGACGTCAAAGGCGAGAATTCCCTTTCAAACACAAATAAATGAGCCTTGTGCACAATGATCTAATTTTATACACAGTTTTTTTTTTTTTTTTTTTTTTTTTTTTTTTTTGGTTACCTGTGCTTGGGTCTGGAGGTTGGGAAAATAACATACAAAACTTATGCCACCAGACCCCAGTCGAAACATCAAAATAAGAATAACGAAAAATTAAATAACAACTCAACATAAATTATACAAAAAAATTAAACTTTACTTGTACCTACAAACCAAAAGACCACTGAGATAATGATATCTTCAAGTCATATATAATTAGACCGGGAATTAGACCATTAAGAAATCATAGCAAAGATATCCACACTACAAACGGCCAAACAATTTAATGAATTAATTGTCCGACCCCTGCCATGATGTTTCAAAATTTGTTAATTGCATATTACACTGAGCACAGATATTTAGTAAACCCACTATAGTAATATCTTAATTCTTTTTTGAGACATTTAAGTTCAGATATTCTTAATATCTGCTCTGTATAATGAAATTTTTGGCTATAACTAAAAATATAATTGACGAAGGGTCACGTTCCACATCCAAAAATAGGAATCTAAATGGGGTATATAACTTATAAAAGTGGTTCGAATGTGATATTAAACCAATTGTTGTTAAATTTAGACCAGTAAGAAACTGCCGTTCGGCATTCGATGAAAAGGTGCATAAAGGTTTCCTTATTTTCGCTACAGAATGTAAAGATCGTTTTTCGGATATTGCATCTTGGTTAATATTATATTCGTAGCTATAATACTCTGAGTAAGGGGCTATATGAAACAATCGATATGTCGAATCTTCCAAATAAGTAAAGTTCCTAACCAACATATTTTTTCCATTTTTGATCATAATATCGCGTTCAATTCAGTTTAGCATTATCTATTAACAAAGCTGTGAATATGGGTTCTAAGAGGTATCAGTAAAAATTTTAGTCAACTTTTTTATTTCTATGTAACAGATCAAAGTTTGGTTAAGTGGGTCTTTGTGTTTGTTGATTTTTGTTTACTACCAACGGAGGGCCAAACCATCACAATTGCTTTTAGCTACCGTGGTTATTCTAGGAAATTGGTTGAATATCAATTATTTTTCCTTAAATCAGTGGCCATAAATCCCCCCTTGTTCTGTCAGTAACTCGTTAACCAAAGATAGAAACACAGCATTTGCACCAATGTTCATAGTAAAATGGGTTACCTCCAATATGATTTTATCATCCACCAGAGATATGTTAGCAATGGAGTTAATCTAAATTCTGATTATTAATTTGACAAAAACAGAGAACCAGGAAGTAAAAAACATATACCAAACATGTTTTAATTGCATGTTTCATTTTATCAAACGATATGTGCCAAAGCTATATTATTTCTTTACAATTTAGATTGCGATGTGGAAATGCTTTAACCCATTTTTTGTTTCCTAAAGAAATACGACTGATCCAGCTTACTTTAAGTGCATTTAGGTGGAATTTCTATGTTGGGCATTTTTACTCCCCCGTTTGACTAAGGGTGAGAAAGTGGGAACCGTTTATACGATCGGGTATTTTTCCAAATGAATTTATAAAATTTCCATCATTTAGTTTTTGATTGTACTCACTCGTAGGGTTTGGTAACATTTGAGCCAAGTAACTAATCTTTGCTCCTCAAATAAGTGATTCACCAAACTGTCACCCGACCAAGAGACAGATATATTTCGTATTGACCAAATTAGTCATCATATTTAACATGGATTAAAAGGTTTTGCTTAGTCATAATTTAACATATCGGGCAAAAATCAGTACTAATAAAGTATCCCCAACATATCAAACACGCCCTGAAATTCCATTTCAGTTTTAACTGTTGACATAGTGGTTTTTACTGTTCTATTTAACCAATCCAAAATGCTACAGTTTTTTAACATTAATAGCCCTGACATATGATTGAATTTATCTCAACTCTCATAGTATTTTATAGAGATGCCACGATCCATCAAGTATACTGGGGTGTCATCCGCGTACTGTGAAAGCTTGAAAGGACATATTTTCTATATTAATCCATCGGATTTTGCTTGGGGTTTTATCATAGCGCCCTATATGTCAACGCATAATACAAAAATATAGGGTGATAAAGGGTCACCTGTCTACAAACCCACCAAGATAGGAAATGTTTGGAAACATTACCATTATAACCACTGAAGATTGGCACCATGATATAATGTTATAAAACCATTTATGATATCAGGACCAAAATTAAAAAAGTTTTAGTGTTTTAAATAAAACTCGTGTTGAAAGGTTATCAAAAAAGCTTTATCGAAATATCATTCATAGGAGCATGCCCGGGATTTTGTGAACTTCTGTATAATTGATTAGATTATATATAAGGCGGAAATTTTCACCAATATAAATTCTTACAGCCACAAAAAGTTTGATCTTTCCTTAACTACTAGCTGGTAAAACGTGATTTAACTCGTTTGCATACTGATGAGACCAAAACTTGATTATGATAACTTTTTTTTTTTCATTTAACAACGAAATTGGGCTCCAATACTTAGATATGGAGGGGTTTATCCCGTTCGGGAGAGCTATATGCCATGTGCTTTATGTGTAAGAGACAAGGATCCCCTTTCGAACCGCTTGAAACAGAACGAAATAAGAAACGTGTGATCTATCTTGCAACAGTTGTTTGAAAAAGGGTCTACAGTAACAAGCCATCGGCCCGCCCAGGTGATTTATTGTCTACTTTAAATTTTGTAAGCCGAAGTCATTTCCGCATAGAATGTGACCTTCTAATTATTGTATCTGCTGTGAAAGTTTATGAATGGGAGATCGAGACCAGTCTTATCATTCACAGTTATGGATTTTTTTTATACAAATTTGTATAGAAAGAAACCACATCTTCAGTAATTTCTTCACTTGAAGATAAGGACGTGCCATCGGGCCTTTCTATAACATTATTGGCCTATGATAAATTTCGCTTTTCGAAATTTAGAAAGAATTTAGACGGTTTTTCACCTTGTTCAATCCACTTTGCGTTGATCGTATGAAAGATCCTGCGAGATCTTACCCTTTCGTTAAAGTTTCAATTCTAGCTTGGATCGGTTAATCCTTATCTTCTTTGTACATAGATACATCTTGTTACCAATTCTTTCGTCCAATTCTTTTTCTAAATGTTGGATTTAATCAAGGAAGTTTTCTTTAGTTTCAATTAATTGCCGTTTTCTTCTTGATACCAATTGATTAGAGTGTTAATCTTTATCTCTAACAGCAAAACCTCTAACAAACAGTTGATCATTCAATCTAAATTGAAATCTTTTGGATGAATATTGTCTAGCCAGGGGATATACGGCGAGAAGGATCATTTGTGATTTTGAATTGTAGTTTAATTATATTTAGTACTCCTTTCCTTAACAAAGAATTGTTAAAATTTTTCCACGGACCTCTACCGATTTTATCTTGTCTGATTGACTTTTAATAACCGTCAGTGGAATGGTCGGTTCTATATCCAGGCAGGAAAATATCAGATAGTTAATTAGTTCAAACAAATTTGAACGAGTACAAGGAAGAAATCAAGCCTTGCCTGTTTGACGGGATATTTTTGCTACGCCAAGTGCATCGTTTACCTATTAGGGTTACGTGTTACTCTCCACGGATCACACAAATCTATTTCATTTTTCATGTTTAAACTTGTTTCCCTTGCATGAGGTTATTAATGCGTAGAGTAATTAAATGTATCCAGGGTCTGATCTTGAACTAGATTGAAATCCCCACATATTACAGAAGAGGGTTATTTACGTTTTCTACAATATTTGAATCTTTTTAAGAATTCCGGAGGATCATCATTCAGTACTTAGGTCCCTCCCATTACAAATTTATAAGTGTGATATCCCTAGAGTGCTTATTTATATACTAGTGCTAACAGTTGCCCTGATCTAGATTCTCATTTTTTAATCTTGAAATCGAATGTATTGCTAAATAAAATACCCCACACCTCTGGATTTGTGGTATTACTGCAACAATATGAACGTTATCCCCACTTCCGCTTTAATCTTACTTTCCATTCTGGTCCCAGGGGACATCTTGGAGACAGTATATAGAATAGTGTTTGCTTTTTCAATATTTAAAACATCTCTTTACGCTTTAAGGCGTCATTTAAACCCCTACAGTTAACGGAAACAAATGGTATTGAGCTATGACTAATGCAAGTTTTGTTTCTCCTTTGGGTTTCTAACATTTTTAAGTTTAATTGACGAGGAAAAGAAAAGCGTGGGTCGAACAAATCTTAGCTATGAAAATGACATCATATCCACACACACCTCTTACTCATAATACGCATAAATATACACCCCCGGCAAAAACGCGAAAAAATCAAAAACATAAATAAGCCGGTACATATATGCTTAAGTTATGTAAAGTTTACTGTTTGCAATTCAATAAAAGGCAACAATTGCCCATCCCCAGCCAAGGAGGGACGGGAGGAAATGGTTTATATGACGATGCGGCTACAGCGATGGAATGAACAAGCAGAAACATTTGGTGCCCGCGTGTATCAGAACTCTTCCGAGTGATTGGTATTCAGCTTTAAGAAAAATGCACGAGTATGCGCAATTAACCTACAAGTGACAAGCAGCAAATGAAATGAACCCAGTATGACACAAGTCAATCAGTAATTTATATATTGAATAACAGGTAAGGGGATCTGATTTTTGAGATAACACAAATCCATTCCAGGGAAAACTAAGATTAAATGAATGGAAATGTAACGTCACAGGTAAACAAAATTCCTGAACACCTTTGCAAACTGCTTTATAGTCTGGTTGTATATTATTACCCATGTTGAACATTGTGTACGACAAAATCAAAGGAACCAAAAAGTGCACGTTTTCCTTTTTTGTTTTTTTTTGTTTGTTATTATATATATAAAAAAAAAAAAAACATTTAAGCTTGAACCGACGTCCGAACTCCAAAGTTGACGCGCTTTATACTATATAGCAATCGTAAATTTCACATGGTCAGCTGGTCCATAACCTTATAAACAGATTTAATACAAGATTTTTCTTCCCTTTTTCTGGATAATATATGAAACAAAAAGATTAAATTGAACAAAAATAGTTTACCTATAAAAAACAACTTAGGTGTATAATAAAGTTTGTACAATGATCCAACACGCATGTGTCCCTAAAACGTGTAGAGCATTAAATTTTCACCTTAAAACAGCCCGCCAAAGCCCGATAACAGGAAACTTCCCTATGGTGTAAAAAAACAGTATAGGACCTTTATGGCGGTAATTCAACCTACCAAATTATACCATCTGTTTGAAGTGTGGATATATTTCGACGCAGGCTGTATATTATAAACAGTTTTAAGTGATCTTTTAATGTGACTAAGTGATTGATTCAAGAATGTGGTATGTCCAAAATTGTAGTACAGTCATATGTTGCTGTTACAACGAGCAGAAGAAACTATTGATCACTTTATGTTCGAATGTGCTATTTTACATTCTATTGAAATAACTTTTCGAATGATCTCCCCCGAGATTAGTCAGGAATGGACTTTAAACGTTTCCGGGAATCTCATAAGGGACAAAAGTAATATAAAACATGCACTTGTTGTTTGCTTAACATTTTCCAGATATTATGTCATGGAATATATGCGATCAAGTTGCTGCAAAGGCATAATATCTTGTATCGGCATGGAAAACTAGATCAGCTCTAAGAAAAACCGTTGCTAGGTTATAGTTTCTTTGAAAGATTGTTTCATATACTCGCTTGTCTAAAACCTTCCATTCATTTGGAATGTTTTTTCATTTGTTATGTCTGATTAGTTTGGCTTTTTGTATTTCTGGTTTTCTGGATGCACCACCGGGTAGGGTGTGTGCCACTGTTTAGAAGTGTTATCCAATAAATAAATAAACATAAACACTTATATGTAAGATTACACACACATTATAAGATTATACGTAAGTGTAAACAAGAATGTCCACCAATGTCCACAAGAAGGTTGAAGTTAAATGATGATATGTCCTCACCGCAAGACTCCCAAAATGACAGCGCATAAGTTCATATAAAAACTCCTAGGTAATATATTCTGGGAAATCTTCAGTCCTGCAGGCAACCTTGTCCAGCAGTTCAAGACAACGAGGTTTTCCCTCGCCGACACTAATATTCTGCGACAGTCCAGGTATTGTACCACCATCAGTATGTCGTTAATGTCCTCATTTAGGACCACCAACTGAAAATCACCTTTGATTCCAAAACTAAAGCTCTTTTGGCTTAAAGACGGACAGCAAACAGTTTTTAATGAGCTTTCAAGCTCCGGCGGTCCCCAAAGTTATTATAAATCATGGGCTCTATGTATAAACACAAATCTACCATTTTGTAGAATTAAAACTAGCTATAAGTTAACCATAAGTTATAGATCCAGACGTACAACTGCTGCCGAATCAAAAACTTTGGCAAACTCAGCTTTATACCATCATTCACAAAGTTCCCAAGTCTTACAAGTAGTACCACCAGCATCATGCATAAACATAACTTGCACTAGCTGACCAATTGGAATTCACACACAATTACATCATCTGATTATTGTATCATTCAATAGCTTAAGGGGGGAATTCCCCTCGATCATGCAACAGTTTTGATCTTAAAGCAAAAACAAGAGTTGACTCAGTTCTAAGTTTACATCTTGGGGAATTCCCCATTTCCCTTATTATGCAATCTATCTAACAGGTTTACCTTTGCACAAACAACACCTAGCGGAGAATCCCATGCACTCTTTTTTATCATAAACAACAAGTACTTTCCCATGAAAATCTTTTCAAAAAAATTGAGAAAATAATATTTAATCAAAATTTTTTTGAGGGTAATATAACAGTACAAGAGATATTTCCACATGACAGGTATCGATAAAAATATGTGAAATTCTGATTTTTGCACTATGTAAAGCTTTCTATCCAAAAATGTCTCCATGTGTAAGGTTAAAGCTGAGGAGAATATGTTCTTTGGTGCAAAAATTGTGTGAACCTATAAGTTTTTCTTAGGACAATACTAAATTTAGCCCAGGGTTTAGCATATTTATATTGAAATTAAGCAAAAGGAAAATCGTCTTTTGTTTTTCACGTTCAAGCATTTCGGTCGCCAAAGACAAGAAAATGGGCCTTCTTAACTATATGAAATCACTACATGGGGACCAAAATATATGGCGGCCCCTAAAATCTATCGTTGCAACTTTAACAAATTTGTTTATGGCCTGTTCAGGGGCTGTTTTCCTGATAAGCATGCCATTGGCTATGCATAATTACATCCGGCCTGGCTGGATTTGGGTCATCTACCGCGGTGTATTTACCCCCTCTATAGTTCGTTTTGGCCAACGTTGTTGGATCTGGGACCCGACATGGCGTATTGCAATCATCGGGTCAGTTTTTCGTTTCGAAATTTAGTTTAATTCAGCATTGAATTCCTTTACAGTAGCCCACTTTTTAATTACAAACCGCACGAGAAGCTTTTACAAGCCAGGGATTCGTTTAGTAAGGGATGGAATGAGGATTCGTCAGGTGAGGTTGGGTTGTTTTTGAATTGGGGCCAGTCCGATGGAATTGCATTCAACTTTCATCATGTTGTTGATGATTGATCAGTATGACTGTTGTTTACAAATTTATTATGATTCCAACATGTCACCATAGAGCTAAAACTTATATGCATGTCAATGACAATGTGAAGTCCCGGAGCCGCGGAGTGAAGTACGCAGTTTTAAAGCTGACACCATGTACTGCAGTTAACATCCGGACGTTTCATGGTTTAATGAATCAGTTATTTTTTAATTTAAAGAACACTATCAGTGATATGCTAAATCAGCAATCGAAAAAAATCATCAAAAATCAGATTTTAATGTATGTAAAAAAGTACCAGGTATCCGAACATTACCCTTAGTTCTGACAAGCTTAACTCCACATATGTCTTTAACATTTGTCATTAACGGATGTGGAGTGCTGCAAATACATACGTAATACCTTTTGCTGTTACCTGGTTACAGGCCATTCAAAGAGCCCAACTTTTCACCCTGCAGTACGAACAAAATACACAAGCAATCAGAAAGCGAGTGATATATATGTCCTTATATAAATATATTACCTTTTCAGAGAGTTAATACTCCATTTTCTCGAAAAAAACAGTCGAAAAAGAAATTAGAAATTCATTAATTTTAGCGGGAGGAGGAAACAACCTTTCTCGTGCAAGACTGGCTGGAAACAGGCCTGATTAAATGTGACCTTTGATCCGGAAAGGTAAAATACCGGTACCCTGGACCAAACTAAATCCCTGAGATCTAATATACGCCCGCCGTACAACGTGCTGCTATTCAATTGAGCCGTCATGTTTGTTAGTTTCGAACGGAGGGGCTAGGGACTCAGGTGCTTACGAGAAAACAGGAGGAAAAATTTAATCTTGTTGCATAAAACAAACCGAACACGTGGTGACCGTGTGAGTATGCCAGACCTATGGTGGCCTTGTCGATGATGCTTCCCTCATGCATGGAACGCTTTGTGAAGTGATTGTAGTCGCAAATTTTGTTCTTAAAATTTGGATGTTATATGTTCTTTGGAGTTTTTTCACATATGTCATCGCATTGTATTGGGTCGCATGTCACAGTTGGGTGTGCAAAAGGGGTGGCGTGTTACCATTTTCCTTCATGGAGATGAATGAAAAAAGATTCATATTGGACCAAACCCCCTGGCCTATTGAGCTAGTGTAGGGCTCACTTGAAAGCTAAAGAATAAGGTTACATTACAAAGGAAATACCATTAAAATAAGGTAAGATGAAAATAGGGGGCAATCAGTTTGAATTTGAATTGTAGGGGTGGCTGGCGGTGCAGGTGTGAGGAGGGGAAGGGGGAGCGAGGAAACAGGCGGGCCAAGCACGGAAACGGAAAGGCCACCGGGATACGTAGCATATCAAATATCCTCAGTTTATGATATTCTACGCATTGTTGTATTGTTTTGTATTTATTAACCATTTTGGACACTAGATGGGACTATATAGATCTTTTTTTGGGGGGTTCAAATTTATTAATTTGATCATGAGATAGGGCCTATAACTTGCTTCACTTGGACTTCGTCATGATTTCAGGGTCGGTAAAAAATATATTGAAAGAAATGTTTACAGCAAAAAGTGTTTTTGTTTTTTTGCCTTAATACTGGGATTGGTCTGTTTGGTTAAGCTTTAGAACACATATAATTTATTATTTACCATTACTTGTATACTTGAAATGCTTAATATAATATTGTGCAAGATGATTTTAAGCTTTTTCAAGGATATATACTTTTGAGGAAAGTGCTTCAGTGAATGAACCTCAGCATGGTACCTTTTGAAAGAGGTACAATATGTGGATGAGTTACTATATCACTGGCATCATTAGCTGTTTTTTTTTTTTTTTTAAAAAAAACAAAGGGTCAATTGTTGCAGTGAGAGCAATTTAGAGTCTTATATGACTATTTATTGTTCAAAGTGGAAGTCTGGATGGGAATTACGCAACTGAGTTCAACTACCATTGCTGGCACTGGACTATCATTTGCAGTGCGGGATCCCAAGTTTTAGATGGATTTCTTGAGATTGTGAAGGAACTAGAAAAGGAGCATTTACAAGCTCTCCAGTAAACAATATTGTATTCACCAAGACCACATCTTAGTGTAGTGTTTGAACTTG